>MJHO01000101.1:656677-849353 GCA_002076135.1 Xerophyta viscosa | reverse complement strand
GTTTTTGCAACAACAAAAAAAAAAAAAAGAAAAAAAAAAGAGCCTATTATTTTCAGTTTTTTTCTATTTGCTGGTAACATAAAGCATGTTGGAGAACTCTCCACCTAAAACACAAATTTTAATAAAAAAACGAAGTGAGAAGATCTTAGTTTGGGGATCTCAAAGATCTGTAGACTGCAAATAAAAAATATTAATACGTCGACCACACTTTAACATTGTTCTTACACAGGCCCAGAACGCTTATCACGCATGGTAAAGTTTCCACCTCCTACGCGGAGGTCGCATATTCGAATCCTGCAAACATGTTGAAAATTCGTTTCTCTGTTTCGTGACCTTGAAACATAGCTTGGTACTTTCAGAACTTTGACAACGTTGCGTCCAGTTTATCCGCGATAAATGAAATCCAAGCCTGCAGAAGACATGAGATTAGATAAGGCATGGAGTTTTCGATTGATGGAATATAGGCCAGTGATATCTGTGGCCTTATCTATTATGACGATCATACAAATAATGCCGTTACAGACAGATTTTCTCCATGATAATCTCAAAAAACATACACCGTCAATCACCCATTGTTGAAGTAATAGAGTGGTTGAGGCATGCTTTGTGAAATAAAAAAAATTAAACGATACTTCCTTCTCTTTTATTTAATAATTGTGCTTCTGAAGTAAGCATATATATAGACATGAAGTTGGAGTCAATTTCCTATGGATATAATTCAAGAAATCCGGAAAGAATAATACTAACTGACAAAAGCTATATCAAACATATAGATATATATAGTAAAATTGATAGAAGGATCTGAATCATATAAGAACTCTGTGACTACGAACCTGATCAAGATCAGTGAATCCCCTGATAGTGTCTCCGCCAATTATTGCTATGCCTTTATCGCCAAGTGGTTGTAAGATAACCGACTGCGAGAAAAAAAGAAGACTTTTGACGTTTTAAGACATCATGGTCAACCATATGTACTTGAGCTTGAAGGCAAATAAATTTGGATTAGCTAAAAGAGTAAGTAATGACTAGTTCGTACCAAAGTTTTCTACGCTGAGTTCAGCCGATTTTCGGTAAACTTAAATCGAATCAGCCGTGTCGCCGGTACTAATATACATTTATTGTTATTTTAAAACGAGCCATGCCTCTATCGGAATAGGCATGTGCCACACGACATGTAAAAATATGGTTTGCATAGAAACGAGAAACATGCATTATACAATACATATCTAGTTTACCTGCGTGTTTTCGGGTAGAAATGGAAGCTCGGACTTGCCGGGATAAAGAGAGAGATTTGCCAAGTAGCTCTCTGAAATAAACCACAATTCACCTTGATCTTGTAGAAAATAAGAATATAAAAGTATGCAAGAGTAATAGGCAAAATCATACGCTTTCCAGATTGCATGACATTTTTAAAAAGCAAGCCTTCAGTAAGTTTATTTACGTCAACATCCACTGCTTGCCTCCCTTCAATTTGAGATGGTGCTGCAACCCCGATTTGAAGAAGACATTTGCTTTTATACACAACAACTAACGATCTGCAACAGGTAACTTTGCAAAGCGTTTCCCATGCCCTGCTCATTCGAGATAATAGATCACTATCTACATGTTATATGGAGAGTAAGATTAAGAATCATGAAACTTGAAAGTGCACTCATAAATCATCTCGGAACTAAACAAATATTAAAAACATTCAAACTAATTTACTACGACTTAATAACAAACAAATAATGAACATAACTAAGTTAAGAATCATCAAATATTGGAGTAATTTGTTTAAATGAAAATCATTCCAATTGGAGAATAGAAAGCTCTCCAATCTGAAAACTGGTACGTTAACTTGACAAGCTAGTAAAATATGTTTTCTATACTTTTATTAAGAAATACTTAGGTGGGAATATCCAACATCTTCGGTAGTTTATCTAACATAAATTCTCCATGCTCTAAGACACAGTTTTACACTCGTTTCTAAAAAGAAATCATTGTTCAACAAATACCTTTTACAACACTTCACGTGAAACCTTTTACCAAATCCTTAGCGTACTCAAAAGCCATTCTCAAGCTTCAAAAGCCTTCTTAGACTCACGTTGGCTACTAGAGAAAGCACAAGAACAACTGTCGCTTCTACCTGCCTCGCCGTCATTATCTCCAAGTATGTCCTCATGTTTCACTCTTCCTCTTCTTAAATTGCATCAGTTTACTCTTCATGTCGTCATTGGTAATATATTAAAAAGAAAACGCCTTTTGATTCTATTGGTCCTCAATTCTTTGCTTATTTGTCTGTTAGATGTTTTGAATATTTTCTCCTAACAAAAACAAGTATTTTAGATGTCCTTTGTTTAGAATTTGTTAAAACATATATTTTATGAATTTCTTCCTACTAATTCGCACATGATTAGATGTTCTGGATTTATGAAAGCTAATTGTTCATATTTGATTTCAATAGTCTATTGAATTCGATCCAGATATTTCTTTAATGTTCCGTAAAAAATAGCTTTGAACTTCTAATACTATTTTCACCATAGCTCACATCAAACTTCAATCCAAGACCAAATTGTTTCGAGTGGAAGGATATTCACACTGTGGCTAAGAACTTCTAAGCAAGCAGGAGAGGTTTTTAATCATACAATTTAATGGGGAAAGAGAGAAAATAAGCTAGATAAAAGTTGGAAGGACACACATATGCTAACTAAGTGTCATTTTTCTGACAAGTGAGCCTATCTCATCAATCTTCATAAAGTACCAACAGTGACCTAGTTAAAGATCTACTGTAACATTCCATCATACTTCATAAAAGTAGATTACTGCTATGAACGATTACCGAGCATCTAATTGAGCAAAACATATTCAAACTGAATCTTAAATAAACAGCAATCCCCAACAAACAAAAGTTGTCAACAAATAGAAAGTAATGGTACTTTCGTTTTAGCCTATGAAGGATATCCTTCTTCACTAAACAAAACAATTGTCGTTCCATCTGTTTGCCAATCATCAACGTTAAAAAAAAAAGTACCATTAGCATCCTTAACGACCTTTGCATGCAGGATTTACTGAAAGTTCTCATTTGAAGTTCTTCAATTCTTTACATTATCACAATCCACACGTTTGCACCCATCTTGACTAAAGATGAGATGTCAATAGAATGCCAATTACCAAATACTGACATCACAAGTTTTACGACACCATAATCTAACAAGAAAATTGTTCAAAGATAATTACGTCAAGCATGATTACTTAAAGCAAGTTTCACCAAGTGTCCATGTATAAAATTTATCTTGCAAAAATCGTCATACCATTTGTTTTTTCCATTCATCATCCTTAAAAATTGATGCACCATTAGCATCCTTAACGATCTTTTCATGCAAGATTTGCTGAAAGAAGTTCACATTTAGAGTTTAAAATTTTCACAATCCACACATTTCCACCCATCTTGACTAAACATAAAATGTCAATAGAATAGCTAATTACCCAATACTGACATCACAAGTATAACGAAGCCATAATCTAACAAGGAACATAACTACGTAAGCATGATTACTTAAAGCAAGTTTCACCATGTGTCCATGTATTAAGAGAATTATACCATAGAAGCTCGACAATTGCATGGTTGGAGATCTCCTGATTTATTCGCCTACAATGTATACCTTGAGGAGTCACCTGATCTCAAGTTCATGACTATCAAAGTTGCAAGAACAAAGAATACATCAAGTTACCTTATAATCCAAAAAAAAAAAAGAATAAAGACACATGCTTTGTGAACTATGAAGATTAATCCTTACCGGAAAAATAGTTTTCGGTCTGATTGACAGCCAGACCAGGCCTGCTAGAATGTTGGTTACAGCTAAACCAAGAGCTAATATGTCTGCTCTTGATTGTGAACTACAAAAAAACTAGGTCTGTGTTAATCAAACCTTCCTAAAGCTTAAGTTCTACCTCTAACCAAACATACAACAAAACAGAGAGTGAATAAAGGTGACATTTACGGGTCGATAACTATTGAATACATCATATATTACTTGAACTCTTTGATATACTTCCCGTAGAATCTGTACATGTTGGTGGCATATCACAAGCTTGTTCGATTATAGTATAAAAGATGGAAACACTTGACACAACCGATCCTAACACTTATAAACCAGGCAAGTAACATAGGATACATCTCGAGATATTTACATGACCTTTTTAAACAAACATAACTTGATCACTGATCTGAAGGTGAATCCAATGATTAAAACAAACCAATACCTCGAGGCATCGGCGACAGGGGCGATACCGGAGATTGCCCGGTTGAGAAGGACAGCGATTAAGGCGGCCCCGCCAGCATAGATGGGTATACTTCTAACAAGTCTGTCATTGCCAACTACAAAGTCCTTTACCCAATCCCTATTTGGCCTCGGTCCTTTATAACTTTCCTTCTCACTCTACCACGTCATCATATTCATAATCACAACCACATTAATCACAGAGAGAGAGAGAGAGAGAGAGAGAGAGAGAGAGAGAGAGAGAGAGAGAGAGAGAGAGAGAGAGACCTGAGGACGGAGTGTGGAGGAGGAGGCTCGGAGATGTTGTCTTGGCAGCGGTGGATGCGGCGGTGGACGGTGGTAGAGGAGAGAAGTGGAACGAAGAGGAAGAGGGAGGAGGAGAATGCGGCTGGCCTCCATTAGCGAGACAAGGTGAAAACTTGCAACTAATTGGATTGAGGATAGGTGGATGAGGAACTCTTCAGCTCCAAAATTAAATTTTGAGAGAACAAGTGATGAGCTATTTAGCGTGTTCTATAATTTTATAATTTATAATATTTCAAGATATTAAAAATAAATATATTGGCCCACAGACCGACAGACGTCGTAAATCAGGCGTGATAAACACGTTGGATTAATTGCGAGCTTGGATTTAACTAATTCTCCTACTTCGGGCGCAACAGGAAGTAGGATCCGCGCTCCATTTCAGCCGTCCATTGTTATTAATGTGGATGTTTGAGACATCGTTTAAAAATTTCGTTCGCTTATTTGACCTATTTTTAAGCATTTTTTGGAAAAACTTTCAACTACAAAGTTATAGATTTTGATGTGATCTACAACTTTGTAGTTGAAATTTTTTTCAAAAAATATAAAATATTATGCCAAATAGATAATCAAAGTTTTAGATAATCTTTTTAACATATTGTTTGGTATTTTTGCGAAAAATGTTCAACTGTAAAGTTAAAAACCGCATCAAAATCTATAATTTTGTAGTTGAATTTTTTTTTTAAAATTATCAAACAGTGTG
The DNA here is from genome assembly GCA_002076135.1 of Xerophyta viscosa. NCBI lineage: Eukaryota > Viridiplantae > Streptophyta > Magnoliopsida > Pandanales > Velloziaceae > Xerophyta > Xerophyta viscosa. The sequence continues at coordinate 844,088 of MJHO01000101.1, read as the reverse complement.
CCAAAAGATAATCAAAATCGGCGCCGATTTTGATTAATTTTTTGGCACACTGTTTGATAATTTTAAAAAACGTTTTCAACTACAAAGTTATAGATTTTGATGCGGTCTTTAACTTTACAGTTGAACATTTTTCGCAAAAATGCCAAACAATATGTCAAAAAGATGATCTAAAACTTTGATTATCTATTTGGCATAATATTTTATATTTTTTAGAAAAACTTTCAACTACAAAGTTGTAGATCACATCAAAATCTACAACTTTGTAGTTGAAAATTTTTCCAAAAAATACTTAAAAATAGGTCAAATAAGCGAACGAAATTTTTAAACAATATCTCAAAATCCGTACAAATTCTAACAGTCGGATGGGTACGGCTTTCTATTTCCTGTTGCGCCCGAAGTAGGAGAGCCGCGCCCCATGGGATGGTGTAACGATAATATTTCGTTCTTCAGTATAACGGTATAAAAAAATTTATTTAAAATTGATTTTAAGAAAAATTAATAAAATTAAAGTTTTAGATATTAATTTATAATTTTTATATTCAAAATTTTATCAAAAATTGTTTCTAAAAATATGTTTTGATGATCCAAAGTTTAACAGATTTAAAATATATTTAAAAATTATTTTAAAATTTATTAAATTTGTTAAACTTTGAAATTTCAAACTACGTATTTAGAAGTATTTTTTGAAATTTTTTTTAACATAAACTATATATATCATATCAAAATCTATAAGTGTATTTTAGAAAAAATTTCAAAATAATTATAAATTTTTTTTATTTAAATATGAGGGTATATACTGACATCGCATAAACGTTTCATAACTTTATCTGATATCTTAGGGGCTGTTTACTTCGCGCGGAAGTCTGAGAAGTGAGAAGTGAGAAGTAGGAAGTGGGTGAACTGTGAGAACTGAGAAGTGGGTGAGAAGTGGTGTTTTGAGTTTCTCTGTTTACTTGGGATTGTGAAGTAGAGGCTGAAAGATAGTTTCTTTGTTTACTTGGGGTTGGAAGTGAGGGCTAAAAGATAAATTTTTTTTGTTTACTTGGAATTGAAAATAAACTGAGACATAAAAATATACTATATTTATTTTAAATTTATATTTAAATATTTATATTAAATTATATATTAAAATCCTTCTTTTGTATGTATCTCTGCATTTAATATCTTAGAATTTATATAATTATATTACAACAAGGATTATCGTTATATTAATAATATTTTTTATTTTATATGTATTAAATATATATCAAATAAATTTTATATTCTGAATATTAAAAAATATAAGAGATAAATTCTAAATTTTTGAAGCACAAATATGAAGTACAAAATTTGTAATTGAATAAAAATTTTACAAAAAAGTTTATTATTACATATACATGTATTCACGCCAACAGTGAACTATTAAGATCGCATGAAAAAATAAAAAAAAAAAAAAAAATACACATTGTACAAGTATTTCAACCATTGACTACAATGGCTACCAGAGGAAGGAGAAGAAATCGCGAGAACACAACAGAACTCACGCGCGGAAGACAAAACGAGTTCGCCCACTTCGCATCTAAAAGCTGCGAAGTGGGCGAACTCAATTATTATATACTCGGGAACTCAGAATTGAGTTCCGCGAGTTCTCGCGGCGAAGTAAACAGCGAAACTGTGTTCTGAGTTCCGAATTCTACGAGATCCACCAGTTCCGCGCGTAGTAAACAGCCCCTTAGTTACGCTCACAACCTATTAGTGTAATGTGAGCGGCAGACTTACATGAGCTGGAAGTAAGTTGATTGATAAGATAGCAAGAGAAGTGGGACCCAGGTTTTGATGTGGTTCATTCATCTCGTGACAACATCCAGGACGAAAATACCTGCCAACTTTTCATAATCTCTGGAAAATATTACAAGTAAAAATAACATGGCATAGAGAAGTTTGATGGAAGACTAATTTCACGGCTCTCTTCAAAAATGGCTACAAGAAGTCTCTCAAGGATCTCTTGTGGGTCTGATTGGGATCCAACTTCTCGTTCAGACCGCTTCTTCCTCCTTATATACACTAGGCTAGAGGTGAAAATAAGCCTAGTCTAAACGAGTTCGATTACGGATTCAAACTCGTTTAACTAGTTGAGCTAGATAGTATTCGGTTCGAGCTCGGCTCGTTTTCAGCCCTAACCATAAGTAATCTTAACTATAACAATGGTCATTGGTTCTTACTCTAAGAAAAATAAATGAACACTTATACTAATTAATAAGAATTTAAAAGTTATATAATTAATTTGAAGAATGCGGAAGTTTTAATATTAAAATTAAATAAAAAATTACATATTAATAATTAAAAACTAAGAAACAAAGTTTTATCCATTTTTAAGAAAAATTAATAATATAAGAGTATTATAATTGCTTCACGTCCTGTGTATTTATAATCGAATTAAAATTATAAAAAATAAAAAACATTACATATTAAATATTAAGAAACAAATTTTATCAATTTTTAAGAAAAATTAATAATATAAAAATATTATAATTGCTTTACGTCACGTGCACTTATATCAGGATAATGAATACCACCCATTTACCCCCGTTTGATTCGGATATAACAAATAGGTAGTAATTTACCCCGTTTCATTTAGATGAGTAGTAAATTACCTTCATTTGGAGGTAATAATTTCCACCCACTAGATCTCCCAGCGTTGATCAGCTCTCATCGGTATAAACATATATGCTGGCGAAATTGGAATGGAAATCTGACAGCATTTCATGGGAATCCAAATGGTAATGGCTTAAATCTGATATCTGTTGGGTTTAATTTATTTTCGGAACTAGAATCAGATTCCCATACATGATAATTGGTTCATTTAGACTAGGAATCGGAATGACATATAATTCCAAATTTTCCTTGTAATTAATAAGTTTGTCAACAACTTCCAATAATTCACAAGAGTATACCAATTTATATAAAACAATATTAATTGAGGTGATAAGTAATCTTTTGTTTTCGAACTTGTCGTAAACCAACTCCAAAGATTTCTTTAAGGAAGCATAGAGTGCAAGCATCCCATATGATGTAAAAACACTGAGATTGATGTGGGAATAGATTATCTCCATTACGTATGTTTTTAAAATTTTTTAATTTATAATAAAAATTAATTTATTTTTTAAATTTTTTTTGAATGTAATAGTTATAGAATTTGATAAGATTTCAAACTTTTATTTCAAAATTATTCTAAAAAGTACTTTAAATATTAGAGTTTCGAAATTGTAACAAGTTTAACAATAATTTATAAGATCTATTTATATCCGTTAACATGTTTAAATATTTATAAGTATTTTTTAAAAAAAATTTGAATATAAAAAAATCTACTTTATTAAAATCTATTTTTATTTTTAAAATATTTTAAAAATATATCTAAATATTAATTTTTATCATAAATTGTAACGAACTTTGAGTGATGAGTAAAGGACGATCTACACGCGACTGAAATGACCTTAAGAGTAATAACAGGCATAATTGCAAAAGAAATGAACAAAGGTTGATTAGGAAAACATTACAGAAGAAATGAATAGTGCTTACTGTCACTCGAAATCTTTACTTTCAAATTCAAAATAAATATCAAGTTAGCAAAAACCATTGGTTAAGGAATAATTGCATATTAGTCCTCTAAAATTTAATTATTATATTTTAGCTACTGAAAATATATTTTCGCGCTGACGTGGCGCGCTCACACGCCGCCACGTCGCTCATTTTTGCGTTTTTGATAGCTGAAACGTACGGCTGTTAATTTTATGGGCAATTATTCTTTGGTTCAAGATCATATTTAATTACGAAATTCATTGTCCAAATTATGAATACACAAAGTTTTTTCAAGAATCCATCGTCCTTCCTCTGAAACAATTTGTAAAACTTAGTAAATAAAAATAGTCATTCGAAACGCATTCTAAAATAATGGTTAACAGATTAGAATACATTAGATATAGTAACATTAACATGCTACATTTCTGGGAAACCCCCTTTTTTCTTGATATAAGTTAGAAAAAATAATTTTTTCACAAATCTTCCAAAATTAAAAATTATTTTTTGATAAAAGTATTATATAAAAAAAAATTCAACATAAAAATTATAAATTTGATGAGATCTAAAACTTTTATTTGAATTTTTTTTTAAAAAATATTTCTAAATAAATATTTTAAAGCTCCAAAAGTTAACTGATCTGGATCACAACTGTATTTTTGATCCGTTACTTTCTGGAGCTCAAATATTTATGTTAGAAGAAATTTGAAAAAAATTTCGACAAAAATTATAGATCTCATCTTTATAATTTTTATTGTCAAAATATTTTTAAAAAATATTTCTAAAATTTGTTTTTTAAAACAATATATTTGGTTTAGCAGATTTTTGGAAAAAAATGATGGGGAAGCGGAGCATTCCTCTAAAAGTTAGGCATAACGTAGTTAGATCAAAAGCGCATATCTAAAATCATCGATTAAATTCCAAAATTCAGCCTTTAATAACAGTAAGTATAACAAGAATCCCTTGCATTAGAAATTCATAGATCCTTCGGATTTCTTTTAAATAGGATAAGCCCCGAGTGAGTCATATATATATATATATAATATGATGCCGAAATTTTTAATTTTTTAATTTTTGTATATTAATAAGTTTATATAAATTAATAATATTTTATTAATATATATATTTGTTCATCATATATTACTACAATAACAACAAATACTACAATATTATAAATAAAAATTATATAAAAATAACATAATATAATAATATTCAATATAATATATATATAGATATGTTATTTTAGTATGTGAAAAAAATCATATTATAAAATAAATATTATATAATATATAATATAAATTATTAATATGAATATTTATTTATATTAATTATTTTTTATAAATATTATTATTATTAGATATTATTTTTATAAAAATATTTATATTTTAAATAAATTATATAATTTTATAAATTTTTAACAATTAACATAAATATCACATAATCCTGTTAGAATAAAATAAATACTATATAATACATCAAAACTTATTTAAAATACTACATCGCATATGTAATCGTTTATTATACATTTATATATATATATATATATATATGTTTTATTGTTTAAAATGCCGTTGTTCTTCGGCTTTCGCTTTTTTTTTTCTCCCATTACATCATTAGAACAACAAAATAAGAGAAAACCCAAAAAAAACACTTTATGAAACCGGGATAAATTCAGTGCTCATCATCCTCACAAAATCATCAAAGCAGACAAAACCATCTCCGTCAGAATCCACGCCGCCGATCATCCTGCGGCAATCCTCGATGCTACACTTGTCATCGCCGAGCATCACGAACAGCTCCCTCAACTCCTCCGCGGATATCACTCCATCTTGATCTCTATCGAACACGGAGAACGCCTCCTCGAGCTCCGGCGCTCCGGCTGCGGAGGCGGCGAGGGCTGCGATGTCGTCGATACTCATGCATCCATCGCCAGCGGCGGCGGTCTCCGCCTCCGCCAACATATCGCGGATATCATCCTCCGTCGGCGGGTTGGGACCCAGCCGCCGTAGCACCGACTCCAGCTCTTCACGAGAGATTCTAGTAGTCGCCGACGGCGATGGAGATGACATCTCTGACGAGAACGAGACGCCGGAGGAGGAGATCTCCGACTCCGAACGGATAACGCGGCGGGTACTCTTCTTCTTGTGAGATCTCTTGGTTGGTGAGGTTAGCAGCGAGCTCAAGCTGATCTTCATGGCGGTAGAGAGAGAAGTGTTTGGGAGGAGATTTTGGGGTTGTAATCCGAGAGGAAGAGCTCCTGTCGAGGGGATTATATGCAGGAGAACGAGAGTGAGCTTCCAGGAAACTTCGCCGGAAGAATTTGTATTTTTCTTTAAAGGAATGCTTCCTATCCTCGCTGTTGTTTTCCACGCGTTCCCAGTTAGCAAAACCTCCGCTTTTAAAAAAAGTCAATAAAAAAAATCTTTGCTTTTCTTTGTTTTGGTAAAAAATCTTTGTTTTTACCCCATACGTAAATATTTTAAAAAATATTTTGAGTACAAACTAATAATATATCTTTATAAAGTGTTTGTTAAAACATTATAAAGATATATTTTGGAAGGATTTTAATTATAGAAATTTATAAGGGAAAATTATTGTTCAGTCCCCCCGTTTTTCGTTTTTGACTGTTCAGCCCTCCGAAACGCGTTTTCCGCACGACCCCAAAATTAGGGGGGCTGAACAGTAATTTTTCTAATTTATAAAGTACATCAAAAGAATTTTTCTATATTTAGAATTTTTAAAGAATAATTCTAAATATATGTTTTGATTCATTTTAATATGTAGCATGAAAATAGCAGGAGCCCAGTTTTGAAATGCACATTATCCCTAATATATATATATATATACAAAAAAATAGACTTTCATGTACTATTAAAATTAAGGTTTTATTAATATATTTTAAGCGGATGTTTTAATATTCCAAAACTTACAAATTTTCAAAATTGTGTCACAAGGCTTATTAAAAAGAGAAAAAAAAAAGCAAACAAAAAAAAAGGAAAATTATTGTGTTGTTTTTTTCTAACATTTATATGGCATGAGGCATGTCGGCTCTGGCTTTTCATAACATAGAATTGCTGCCATAGCAATAGTAATAGCCAAGCTATCGTTATCAAGTTTCCATTTTATACAAAGTCAGAAATCGGATTGACCTTTTATACTTGCAAATCTTTTCTTTTTTTTTTTGGGATATTTTTGATAAATAATTGTATGTCTATAATGTTTAGAATGGATGACTATAATATCAAATAATTATATTATTATTACATCTTTTTATAACACTTGAGTAATTACAAATTCATGTATAGATTTTATTTCAGAGTCATTTTTTTTTGACACCCTAAATTACTTTTTTTAGGGGGAAATATTTATTTATTTTGATGTTTGTAGCTACCGTATTTAAAGTTTATTTTTTATTTTTTTGAGATTATTACATGAAAGCCTTGATCGTAACTGATCTAATTCTATATGTAACATTTAGAAGCTTTCTGTCATTTTTTACAAAATTAAGAAGATTAATTTCCACCATTGTTGTAAATGATGTTTACGAAATTTAAATATAATACCTCTATTTTATAAGGTAGAATTTCCATTAGTATACGTCCTATATACCATCAGGGACTCTAAAGTAATCTCTAAACACTAAAGAAGGTTACTTTACCTAAAATTGCGGCTCAACTAAAGTGAGTAGATAAAATGTTTCCATATATTTTCCAAGACTTGACCAAAATGCATCCATCGTTGTCTTGCTTTTCAGTTGTTATGAAGTAGCCCTGAAGGATGGAGGAGTTGTCAGGAAGATGCAACATGATTTTATTTATTTATTATTATTTTCTTTTTGAGATTATCATAAAATAATTTTGTTAGGCCCACTTTTATATAAATATGTATTTGATCTAAAATCTTAACAAAATAATAGATTATTTTAACCCTACTAAAATTATAAAATCTTAAAATCTCTATTTATAAATATTTTTAAAAAAATAATTAAATACTAAAATATCGATCACATCGAAATTTAAATTTTTTAAATATAAATTTTTCAAAAAATATTTATATAATATTTAATATTTTTAACATGAATTTTAAAAATAAATATAATTGTAAAAAAATTAAATTTAAAATAATTTATAAAATAATTGAAAATCAATGGCTATAATGTAACTTTCTCGTTTTTCAGAGCCAAGAGAAACTGCGAAGCTTCATAGCAACTTCGTCAACTCTTGGTTATGTGTATGATTCTCCGAGGTTGTTGTCGTTTATGTCACGGTACAGAGACCAACGTGCAAAGAATGAGAATGACAACTCAGAAAACAAACACACAAATTTTACTCTTCTTCGTCCATATATAAAATAATTTCGATGTCGTTCGGCACAGTCCGTGTTGTACGGTACAGAGACCAACGCACAAAGAATGAGAATGGCAACTTAGAAAACAAACACACAAGCTTTAATTCTCTTCTTTGTCCATATATACTATAATTTTCAATACCGATTGGCACAGTCCGAGCCTAATGGCACGTATCTGTTCCGACACATGTTTAGAAAAAAAATTTAGAAATTTTTTTAACATTAAGTTGTAAATCTCATTAAAGCTATAATTTTTATATCGTAAATTTTATCAAAAATTTTTTTTTATTTTATTTTATTTTAATCATACGGGTTAGCAGAATTGATAAATTTATTGATGCGTGTAACAACGCCCAAACTAAAATGACCCATAGTTATCCATATTTTAACAAGTTACAGAACGAAGCCATAAAACTTATTGTGTTTTAATGGATTTTACAAGAACATGAACACCAAATTGAGGTTTGAGAGTTCCCATCGACGTCGGCGCATGTTTATAGCTCGGCGAAAGAGAGAACGAGAACTTCTGTAACATCATGGCCAATACAATCTTAGCTTCCAGCACTGCAAAGTTTTGACCTACACAAGATCTCGGGCCCGTAGAGAACGCTATCAATGCATTGGGATGCTTGGCCGCCTTAACCACGCCGTTCTCGAACCGCATTGGATTGAATTGCTCGGCATCTTCACCCCAGTATTCCTTATCCCTATGAATCATAACCACGGGGATCGTCACAACCGTTCCTTTCGAGATGTTCATGTTTCCCAGTTTTATATCTTTAGCAGCTTCTCTAGTCATAGAGATCACCGGTCCGTGAGTCTAAGAGCTTCCATCAAAACCATGTTAACCTGCAAGTCAAACATAAGTATAGAATATTAAGAGTTTTTCTTTTTGATCTTGAAAAGTTCTCTACAAATAATTCAATGCGAGCTTCATTCACCCTTTTTTTCACAAATAGAAGTCACAAAGACTGTTTTTTGGCCCCTGAAAAGTTCCATAGAATATTCGGCTATCAATCAATTAGTAATAATAAGATATATATATATATATATATATAATATATTATATATATATATATTATATATATATAATAAGAGAAAAGCTATTCTCAGTTCAATCTGAGAATAGTCTTAATAAGCTAACATCTTAGCCGTTGATCTTTTTGATCTAACGGCTGAAATTTAATTCTACACTTAAAGTCACTGTTATATATATATATATATTTCAAGGTAATCAAACAAATTTAAGAATTTCCACGAATGCTTTCGTTACATTAGAGCTCCCTAAGACTAACTGCATATCGGTATAAATTAATTAATATCTGTATTTTAAATTTTCATCAGTGTGTGAATTGAGATATCTATATTTCAAAACAACTATAAATGTAAAGGAATGGTATTGAGAGGATTTACCAATTTTAATCTGCCAACCATTTCGGCATTTGGAGTTCTAGAATCGCACTCCTTGAGCACTTCATTTCTAAGTTTTTCCTGCCACTCGGGATATGTACTGAGCAAAAACGTTGTCCAAGTTAGCCAGAGAGCTGTGGTCTCATGCCCGGCAAAGAAGAATGTCTTGCATTCATCAATAATCTCATCCATACTAAGTTTCACTCCATCTTCCTTGGATTCAACACATGCCTCCAGCATTAATCCTAGGAGATCGTTTCCAAAACCAGAATCTTTACGATCCAGCCGTCCCCTGACGATGTTTGTCAGTGAACTCTTCAATGTCCTTGCAAGCTTCCACTTACGAAGATTCCTCTGAGTAGGCAGATATCTGCCAAAAAATTCAAATAAAACAACAAATAATTTGCATGAACGTAGTGTGTGCGAGGACTTACTGTTTTATAGGATTCCAGAAATCGAACTGTGAAGCCAGTAACATTAAAAGGAGTTCGTTTTGAGCAAGGAAAGCTTCTTTTCCTTCCTTATAGCTACTTCCAAAGGCCGTACTGGATATGATATTTGCTGTAAGCTCTTTGAATTGCCCAGCCATTTCAATCTCTTTTTCTGGTAGATGATCTTCAGAAACTCCATCTCGCCATCCATCAAACATGGCTAGCGTGCACTCTGCCATCATTGTTGTCATCATCTAACAAAAACCGAATAGGGAAGGAGACTTAGCCTTTATTTCTTTACAAATTTACATATGAAAATTGGTAACAACACATATCTTTAATAACACAGCTGCCAACTACTAACGAAAGAAAAGAAAAAAAAAAGAAAAAAGAAGAGGAAAGACATATTTCTTACTGATGCAGTCTAACATCAGACTTAAAGGCTCGAACCCCTTTAATTCCGTACATAACAGACTATGATGCAGTCTAACATCAGTAAGAAATATGTCTTCTCTCCACAAAAGAAAAAAAAAGAAGAAGAAAGAAATATGTCACAGGATTGTTAGAAATTAAACATAGAGTTAGTGGTTATAACTTATGTCTTTTAGTATTTTGTAACTCATGCATTTAGGAGAGAGTAGTAGTTTATAATGAAGTTAATAGAATTAGTGGAGAGTTATGATGCATGTAGTGGGTGAGTTACTTATGTAAGAGTTATGCATAAGAAGAGTCTTGTAAGTAGATATAAAAATCCATGACTATGGTCATTGTATGTATGCAAGTAGCAGAGAAAAGTGTTGAATTTTATTTTATTATATCCTCTCCTGCACATAGTGAGTTGAGTGAGTCCACCAAAATTATAAATTAATCCTAACAATGATATGGTACATTGGAAATTACAATTATTATTTAGATTTATGGTAAATATCGTTTGCTCTAAAGTTGCATTTCTTTTCAGTAAGATGACATAAAAACTAAAAATCCTCGTATATTTATGCAGATTGAGACTAAGGTTATACAAAAAAAATAAATAAACATAAAAAATAACAAGTGAAGCTAATTTTACCAACTGTGCAAGCAATATGTTTTCAGAACTTCAGGAACAAACTAAATCTTTGTATGGAGAAGAGAAGACTCCTAAACTATTATTCATTGCTACACTCTCAAGAAGCGCTAAAATTAGGCCTCACCTTCAGTTTGTCCATAGTGAATGCCGGGCTGACAACCCTACGATGCCTGGCCCAATCAGCTCCTTCAGTAAAGACCAGGCCCTTCCCGAGGAGCTCCATTGCAGCAGACCCAGGGTCAGGCTTCTGAAAGAATCCAAACTTGTTGGACAATATATGTTTAACCAAATCTGGATCCCCAATGCATAGCCTTGGTTTTGTCCACCACCAATAAAAGAAATTTTTGCCTGTTTTTAATCCAACATAGTGCAAATGAGAATCTGTTTTGATCTTTAGTATTTCAAAAGACGGACTTTTACTTCTTCTTTTTTAGATTATAGTAAAAATATTATACTCATAACCAGCCTACTTTTGAAGGACTATCATAACAGATAAACTCACGGTGGCACCGACCCATGTTCTGCCAATTGAAAAGTCCCAGCCTTCGATCTGGACAGGTCCGAAGTACTCACACTCTTTGTGGGTGGTGTTTGAGGGATTCAAACCTAAAACCTCAACTTCAGACAAACTTTTGTTTGTCTAATGATGATTGCACAATTTGTACTGACGATTTTGAGGTGAGTTATTGAAATTGAAGTTATCCAATTGCTCTGTACAATTTTTATCACCTTCTATCCAAATATATAGACTTAAGCGACATATTAAGTGAATCATATTCAATAGTGATGATGATCATATAGATATATCATGGTTCCATGATATCAATGATCAGACGAGAAATCACCCACTAGGTCGATAATAAATTACTAACCATATTGAGAGGACCATCTGAGGTACTGAGGAAGAACTTTCGGGGTAATATTATGCGAGCCGAGATCCAAGGTCATGTCTTTAGCAGCCATCTGTAGGCTCTTGATCTCCATTATTGAACCTCTGATAAGCTTATAAGGTTTACCACTCAGTCCTTGTTCCACATAGCTCTTGGTAGACTTGTATGGCCTCCATATTACCACCTGTAATGCTCTCCAGATGATTGAGAACAATAACACCGACAACACTGTATGAAAAATTTCAAGCTCCATCTTATTTCAGAGAATTAGTATGGGAATTTGAGGAATGGATTGTTGGATGGATGTAAATCTAAAGTTACTAAATTTAAAGAGGCTGAAGCCTGCAACAGTGGAGTGTTCCAACTACTATCTTCCAAAACTGATGATATCATAGTTGTAAAAACCCAAGCCTGGACGAGTGTTCCAATTACTATCTTCCAACAGATTTCTCATATTCCCTTTTTATAATCGCCGACCATTTATAAAATTATTTAGGCACACAAAGCTTTCATTGGAAGTCACAAACTCATTGGAGAATAAAAGAAAGCACACACACATAACATTTCTTTAGCAATGTCATTTTGCAAGTTTCCAAAATCCAAGCAAATCTGATTCTATGTTAATTTAATTAATAACATTTGTCCTTCCATCAATATTGAAGCCATATATCTACTTAGCTTCTTGTGTGGTTCTAGGTGTGTATATATATATATATATATATATATATATGTATGTGACAACAGTGATGTTAGGGGACTATATATATATGTATAGGGGTGAGTATTCGGGTCAACCCGAATTAACCCGACCCGACCCGAACCGAAACTACTCAACCCGAACTAAAAACTACCAACCCGATCCGAACCGAATTACACCATTCAACCCTAACTGACCCGAACCGAAAAAATTTCGGGTTGGTTCGGGTCGGGTTCGGGTTGACCCGATTTAAAAAATTTTGTTTAAATAAAGTAATATTAAACAAAAAAAATAAAATAAAAGCCTAACTAATACAAAAAATAAAAATAAAGTAGACATAAATATAGACAAGAATTGGCTCGCGGAATTCATTCGAGGGTGGATAGTAGTGTAAAAATATAAATAAATAAGTAAAATAAATAGAAGATAAGAAATTCGGGTGTAACCCGACCCGACCCGAAATTTTAGAGGCCAACCCGAACCCGAAATGCATAACCCGAATTACTTAACATCGCAACCCGATCCGACCCGAACCCGAACCCGAACCCGAAATTTCACATATTTTCGGGTCGGATCGGTTCGGAAATTCGGGTTGATCCGAATTATGCTCACCCCTATATATGTATGTGACAACAGTGATGTCAGGGGACTATATATATATATGTATGTGACAACAGTGATGTCAGGGGACTATATATATATATATATGTATGTGACAACAGTGATGTCAGGGGACCTAAAGGTAGCGCAACAGTGACACGATAACATTTCTTCTGTTGTAAATGTTATTTAATGTTACTGTTGATAAAATCACTAGAAAGGGAGGCGACTTCATGGTAAGTTTTTTTTTTTTTTTGGAGATAAGAGGCGAAACCTCTCCCTGGGTCTCCGCTAGCTCGCTGACCACAGTTTTTTACGCACACTTATAGGACATTTTGGACCTAGGTGCGCACAGGAGAGTAAAATTTTGGCCTGGCGTCCGCCCCCGGACCAGACATGGAGTACTGGGAGTTACCCGACTTCATGGTAAGTTATGATTGACATAAGCACATGTATAGATAGTGGTTGACGAGTAAGTTCACTAAGTGACTAAAAAATGGAAAACAGTTAACCCTTGGTAGAGAATCAAACTATTGCAGGTCTTCTTCCAGTTAATCTTATGTATCTACTTTTTAAATACTATAATTCCCCTTTTTTAAGCTATACAATTGTGGGGTTTTATTGACAAAACCCCTGCTTTGCAGAATTTGAACAAACCGAACCATCGAATTAAAATTTTCCTGAACACTTTTTTTAGTTAGCCTAGAACACTTTTTTAACTCGTAGAAATACTAAGATAGTTCGTCCAAAACACTTCAGCGCAAAAACTGCAATACAAGTGCCGACAACACTACACTACCCGTTTGAAACACTAGACTAGCCGTCATGAACACTTTTGAGTTTCCGAGCATTGGTGTTTTTGAAAGGTTTGATAATTTTGATTTTTCCTTATGAAACACTTTTTTAATTTTTTTTAATTTTTTTTGAGAAAACATTATACTTTTTTTTGGAAAGAAGTACACTTCTGTGTATTTTAACAAGTGACCTTAGAGTAACTGAAACTTACAAAGTGACGCTAAGAAAAAAATATAAAAAAAAGAATTTACGAAGGACTACATATTAACTCCCCAAGAGAAAATGACATAATAGAAATTTTACTGGATATTGCAAATAGACTTTACACCCAAAAGGTGAGTAAATAAGAGCTCACCATTTTGCTTCATACAATAAGATTTTGGAGTAATTCTATACATCTCTAAAATTTATCTCTATTCTTTTTCAAAACTTATCTTATCATCTACCAAATTGTCAGACCATCTAGCAAATCTTCCCACCATCTAAACATATTTACAGAAATTAGCAATAAAAAGTTTTTTCTTAGCATTTTTCAATGTCAATAAACCTAAACATGAAACCTAATCCACTCCTATCTTTTCTCAGTCTTATTGTTCAGATAAATAACATGTTTTTCATTCTAATTAATAAGGAGATTGACAAAGAGATACGTGTTACTCGTCAGAGTAACATAATACAAACAAGCGAGATTGGACATTGAAATAGACTAATCAATGAGTAAGAGATACGTTCATGTTCTTTATCTCCATTAATGAACCTCTGATGAGCTTATCTCTCTTTCTGCTTAGATTTTGGTAAATTTGTATGGCCTCCATAGCATACTTCGAGTGCTCCCCAAATCACCGGGAACAGTAACAGCACTAAAATTGCTAGCAAAATCAAGGACTTGGTGCATTAGAATAGTATTTTTAAGAGAAAGTAATAAATTCGTACCCAAATTATCTTCTACCTTTGCAGCGACATTTCGACAACCGACTTGTGAGAATTTTTTTTATTATTTTTATTTTTGTTTGAGAAATGAGATTTTTATTTTAGTTTTCTTTATTTGAGATCATGAGTAATGCAAGCAAGAAAGACAACAGTCTGTGTTGTCAACTATTCAAAGGAATCCAAGGAATTCCAAAGCTGCTTACTGGAAGCTAAACAAATTGCATAGAAGATTGAATGACTACAGGTGTTCACCCACTCCCTCTAGTGAATGAACAATTCTAACAACTCTTAAAAGTATTTCTAAATTTATAATATCAACTATCAATATACCATCTATCAAATCGCCCTACCATCTAAACTTAATTAGAAATGAATTTAAAAATAAAAAGTCTAAGGTGCAAGGTATTTTAATAACAACCAGTATTTTTAAGTGTTAACAAAACTCAAGCATTACAATCCGAAAGGAACTATAAATATATATATATATATATAATATATATATATATATATATATATATATATACAAGGGTGAAAAATCATGATGTTGGCGCCGAAGGAACTGAAATCGCATCGACCGACGAAGACAATCTCAGAGACGCCTAACACGGTGGTGCTGCGGACGAGAGTGGCCAAGTTGGGGCGCTTCAAGAAGTTATGCACCACAACTTCGCTCTCAACTGCACCAAGATTCTTGTCCGCCGTCACTGCACCGCCGCCACGGCTGGGCCAGCGAATCTGAAACTAAATTTATGGAGCTTCCATACTTCACATTTTTCAGATGAAAATTTTATTTAAAATAAAATTATGACATGGAGAAGAATATTAAAAGAGCATGCCACGTCGACAGCAGGGTTCGAACCTGCGCGGGCGAAGCCCAACAGATTTCAAGTCTGTCTCCTTAACCACTCGGACATATCGACTTGTGCTTATCTTTGGAGAGTCATTTACAATTTATTGATTATTGGATTGGGGCGGCCCAAGTGGCAACGGGTATGAGGGACGAGCGAGCCTGGCCAACCCGGCAACGGCATAAGGGCGAGGGGGCGCGCGGCGAGCCTGGTGGCCAGCGCCATAGCCTTAGGACGATGATACTTGAGGCGTGGGTTCGAGCCTCAAGTGGTGCACCGCCGGGCAGACTAAAACTTTATGTGGGAGACTAAAACTTTGTGTCTGAAATTTACATATGCGAGATTTATTCTCAAATGAGAAAGCCAGAGTCTCTCGGCCTACACAGGTCCACATCATCATGTTACTGTTCATAATACAAAAATAAATCCCATACAAATAACAAAATTCGAATATGAAACCTTACTTCATAAAATAGAAATTCCATAGCGGATCATAGATGTCGTGGGCCTCACATTCTTTTTTGTAAGAACAAGATATTAAAAATCTAAAATTTTAACATGTGTTGGCAAGTGATTCTCAATTCTCAACATATAACTACGTGTGAAAACCAGCAGCTCGAACTCAAACTCATTTAAGCTCGATTCGAATTTGCATCACGCCGAGAAACCCAAGCTTGAGCCAAGTTCGTGCAATTAAATAAACCGAGCACGAGCATCGTATTACTCAACTCATTGAATTTACGAGTCTAAACAAACTTTTCCTATTTTATTCAAACAATTTTACAATAATATTATTTAAACGAGTTCGAGATCAACCTAATTATTGCAATCAATGCGACTCAAGATCATCATAGTTAATACAATCAAGGTAAGTTCGGACTCGAGATTTTCTGAATCAAGCCAAATTCGAGCTTCGTCTTTGAAGCTCGAGCCGAGCTTAAGCTTAGTGGTGCTAGCTTGAACTGATTTCACCCCTACATATAACCATAGGGCTAACTTATCCCTAATCAGATTGGACTTCTAGTCACAGTTTCAATCACAACAGCATTTATTCAATAATACATTTGGTTGAATTTACAAAAGAAAAAAAATCAAATTTCATAGAACAAAATGAGCTTAGCTGCTTATCAGGAAGAAAAAAAATTTACATTTCAGCAAGAAATCAATAGATTTAAGCCACCTCGATAAGTCGCACACTTAGATGGACTAGCGGCAATCATCGATGATGTGTATTCCCGTCATCCCGAGGTTGGTGTTACTTCTGCAAGTTCCCCCCATTGCTAGTGCAACCATAACATCCAGAAAGGGAACATCATATTAAAAAAAAAAAAAAAAAAAAAAGAAGAAGAAGAAAAAGAAAAAGAAAAAGAAAAAAAAAGAAAAGAATAATTTGCTGATCACATCTATTTATACTTCAAGCTGCAACTTAATGTAGAACTGTCAATTCTTTTAAGTATGGCAATTGCGGAGGAGAAGAAGATACGAGATTCGCCCAGATATTTGCGAGCTTGGCAAAGTAGTGTTCCCCATTCCACTCCACCAAAGTCTCACCTGATTTTTTTTTTTAAAGAAATAAATCAATATCGGTTAAGACAAATATGAATTTCCAGTTGAAAATAAAAACGAGCAATAACTTACCTTGAAGAAGTTCCTTAGTTAATAAGGATAACCTACATGTCGGCTCCTTGGGACGAGAAATTTGATTTAGAAGAGCTTGTTCATCAAGATTTTTGACGAGTCTAATTTTTTCAAGCCGTACTTTCATCAAGTCGATAGATTGCAGGTCCATTGTCGCGGCAATCATATCAAGACTGTTCTCCAATCCGAGGGTCGTCCATGCCTGGGCACACCTATCCAAGAAAATGTTCACAATATCCGGCTGGTTCGCTTGCATCCAATGTTTGCACAACTTTGTGGAAGCTCTCAAAACTTCAGCAACTTGGTAAATTTCCGTAAGGGCGGTAAAATAAGACTGGCCTGTAGACATATGGTATTACTTTTATATGATAAGCCATAAACAGCATGAAGATCTAAGTTTTGAACTTTTTTTGGTTAAGCAGCGAATGAGACAAGTGAAATGGAGATTACAAAATTGTAAAAAAATTACTTACCGCGATATAAAATTTGTCTAGAGACATTTGCAGAAATTGACTTATCCCAAATCTTGGCACCACGCTCCAACTCCCCAGCACACGCTTGAGAAATCTTAGACCATGCGAGGATATATGACCTCTGCTCCTCCAACGAGGCTAAAGACAATATGTGCTGCACTGAATTGGTAAGAGTAAGAGTAGAAGTGGTAAAGATTGATAGTTTTTTGCCCTTTAGCTAGTGCAATTGCAACACCATTGTTAAAAACTCTTTGTAAAGCATCATAAGTTATGAGGCTAAGACTCAACCATCTTTAACTCATAGTTTTACGCGCCAGTCCGCACGAATCTGTGCCGGACGACACATCTCTATTTGACAATTATTTGAGAGGCAAGGCACGAACTATCAATGCGTGTACCAAAAAAATCTTATATATGAATTACTAAATTAATTTTAAATTTTCTACTTTTACTTTTAAAAAATAAAAATAAATGTATATTGGCATTGTTCCCACGGCATCCCCAGCACAATTGGCACATGCCGGAATCTATGTTTGCTGAAACTAGGCTTGATTCGGTGCCGAAAACCTTTCTTCAACTCATCTTTGACTATGTTAGAAGTACCACTTAGACTGGTCATGGCATGCCCCTGTAAACCAGTTATACAATAGTATATGTAAAAAAAAATAACAAGGGAAAGTGGACGATTGCTAGGGTAAGGGTGAAATTGGGTAAATAGCTGTATTAAAGTTTTTAACTAGTGCTGCCAGATCACACCATTGAGAACTACTATTTTTTAGCTACATCATCGTTCATGTGGGCATGGCCTGCTGCGACTCACTTTTGCTTATGTTAGAAGTCCACTTTGAGAAGTCAGGCATGCCAATAAAATTCGGAAGTAATAAGAAGTTATGCTAACAAATATTATGATTGTACACAGTATTGATAAGAAATAAGATCCTGACTTAAAAGGCCGGATTACCTCCATCCTCTCTTTGATCTCTGGTGCACCTTTCTCCATTTCTGAGCAAATCTCCATGTCCACCTCTTCTTTCTGCTCCAAGAAACAGTATAAAGGAGCAAAAGACCGAAGTTAGCAAGAGAGTTATAAGGACATATTGTCATCAATTAAGCAATTTGAATACAGCACACCATTTAAACCCAGCTTCACCTGAACTCCAGTCTCCAACAAAATCCCCTTGAATTCCCAGCCATCTTCATCCAAAGGCTTTACTGAAACTTCTACAGGCGAAGAATTCTTGAATTCCCAGCAGTCATCATCCATGAGACCGTTTGATTTAGATAAACCATTGGATTCCTCATTGTGAAGCTTAAACCCAGAATCTTTCAAATCCCAATCCGCATCATCAACATTTCTATTCTCCTCAGCTGACACACTCGTAGGCTTTGCTATGCTACCCGAAACAAAAGAATCATCAAATCCCCATACCTTCGTATCCATCGCACTACTGTGTAAAGCTATATCTTCGTTTTTAGTTGCCGAAGAATCCTTGAATTCCCAATCATCTTCATCTATGTGGCTACTTGCTTCAGCTAACGAACTACTAAAAGAATCATTTAATCCCCAGTTCGCATCCATCCTACGGTTGCGCAGAGCTAAATCATCTTTGTTAGCTGTTGAAGAATCCTTGAATTCCCAATCGTCCTCATCTATTCTGCTACTTTTTTCAGCCAACGAATTACTATAGTAATCATTTAAGCTCCATCCTTTCGCATCAATTCTACCATTGGTTAGAGCTGAATCATCATTTTTAGCTGAAGAAGAAATGCTCAATTCCCAGCCATCCTGATCCGTTTGGCTATTTTTTTCAGCCAACGAATTACTAAACGAATCATGCAATCCCCATCCTTTTGCGATTATTCTACCATTGCTTAGAGCTGATTCATCGTCTTTTGTGGATGAAGAATTTTTTAATTCCCAGTCATCCTCATCCGATCGGCTATTTCTTTCAGCCAAAGAACTACTAAAAGAATCATCTACTCTCCAGCTATTCGAATTTAACTCACCACTGTTGTCATAAGATCTCCCAATCAAGTCACTCCTAGAATCAGTCCCAGGTGCGGCCTGCATGTACAGCTGCGAGATCAGATCCTTCAAGCCGCCGGATGATGCAGATCCGTTATCTTTTGTGGTGGCAGATAGATTATCTGACTCCATTTTCACTTCCTTCACTTCTGCTTCTTCTTCTTCATCTACTCCAAAGAGCGATAGTGGTAGCGCGCCGTTAGGTTTCTCCCACGATTTAGCGGTTGCAGGCGCCGTACGGATTGGATCTGAGATCGGAGTAGATTGATTAGAAGATTCGAGAGTCGTCGTAACGAAGTCCCCCCAATCGTCGTCGTCATCATCGTCTTCTTCTTCTTCGGCGGCGGCGGCGGCGGCGGAGTGGTGGATAGGCGGCGGAGCGTCGGCGGCGGGGGAGGGAGCGAATTTGAAATCGCCGAAGCCGTCGTCATCGTCGAAGAAGAGAGGTGGAGAAGGAGGAATCTCCGCTGCCATGGTGGAGATGGGATCGCCAGAGGTGGCGCTAGACTTTCCACCCCGAGTGGCGAGCTGGTGATGGCTGGCTGTTTCTGCACTGCCAGAGAATTTCTCTATTTTCTCCATTACATAAAAACATAAAGGATCATTACATTTTAAAAAGAAATAAGATAAATTAATAATTGATTCTGTACATGTCATTGAGTTTTGATAAGTAATATTATGCAAACGACCCTAAAAAATTTTTAATTTTAATTAAAATTATAATTTTTTTAAATTAATTCTTTTTTAAAAATAAATAAATATTTTATATTCCAAATTTAATATATTTAAATAAATTATTTAAATTAACTAAATTTTAAAACAGATGATAAAATTATTTTTAAATTTATTAAATTTATTAAATTTTAGAATTCTAAAATATTTATTTAGAAAAATTTTAACATTAAAATTATAGATTGTATCAAAATTTATAATTTTAAAAATTAATTCTTTAAAAAACAAAAAAAGTTTAAATTGACCCCCCTGTAATGAGCTTATGAGATTAGAACTCTATGTCATATTGCTCTTCTTTCCTAGTTATTTTTTTCTGGTTCGGATTAAATAGAAAAAATGATAGTAAATAAGTGTCCTTTTTTCGGTAAATAGAGAGCATTTTGATGTCACAAACAAGCAGTTGGCCGCTCACTTGAGTGCTAATGTTCAGAGCTTAAATCGATGCAAGTTTAGAAGAATGATTTAATTCATTAATGCTACCAAAAAATTGTGATCATCAATACATAAAAACCTGTTGAAAAATTAAAAGATTAATTACCAATCAACTACTATTTTTAAGAGATGTACAAATCACTCTCTAAAAGTGGCTGACGTGGCGACACACACACGTCACCTGTTGAAAAATTAAAAGATTAATTATGAATCAACTCACCATTTTTACGAGTTGTACAAATCAATTCCTAAAAATGGATGATGTAGTGACACAAGCATGTCACTATGTCAGTACGTTTTCTTTTTTTAAGAACGGATTCGCATAATTGTCCATAACTTAACTTATATATTTTAAAATTATAACCGACAATTACTTCTTTCTTTTTACTATTACTTGATATTTTAAAATCCTAATTACTTCTTTATTTTTCCTAACTTATTGTCATTGTCGACGCCATCGATCATAATAAATAAGTATTTTTATTGATTATAATTTATCATTTTAATTTATTATCATAAAACTTAGATCTCTATTTATTATAATAGACTGAGTTAGTAGATCTGTGTTTTCTACGAAATATGTTATTTGATGTAATTGAACGTGTTTAATATTTTGATGTGTATATGTGCATCGTATCAATATGTTTTTTTAATAGCAAACATTTTTATATACGTATATACATAAAAATATATCAAACCATGGATATTTTAGTAAACCAAATGATGGTTTTTTCTCAAAACATATCAAATATGATTTTTCAAAAAAAATATTACGAGGTTATTTTACTATTTCATATTCAATTTATAAAAATAATATTTTAGTAATATTCTGTCACATACTATGGAATACTATAATTGGTTATTGGTGAATTGGGCCCCACCTTAATTGGTTATTGGCGAACAGCGCCCTCCTAATTAGTTTTGTCCAAATTGCGTTTTTTACGCTGTAAAATAATAAAAATACTTTTATTTTAGTATTTTGGTCATAACTTTTTGTACAATACTCCAACTAAGCTAAAATTGGTCTCGTTTGAAAGATATTTGAGTTATCTTTCATACGGGACTGGTTTACTGTATTTAGAGCTATGTACGAGATGTTATGTTAAAAATACCGAATTAGTTTCAAACTGTTATGGTATTTAACAGCGGTTCGTTATTTTTTACATAATTTTTTGTAGATAGCTCCAAATGAGATGAAATCAGTCCCATTTAAAAGACGACTCAAAGAGCAATATAAAATTAGCACTAGAACATGCCGGCGAACACTTGCGAACACCTGCGAATACCCGCAAACCCTTTTGAGCATATCTTTTTGTAGAGAACTTTAAATGAGATGAAATCAGTTCCATTTGAAAGATATTTGAGTTCTCTTTCCAATTGATCTATTTCACTGCATTTGGAGATATGTACAAAAAAATTATGTCAAAAATACCCAATCTGTGTTAAGCTACTACAATATTTGATAGCATCTCGGCATTTTTAGTATAACTTTTAGCAGAGTGCTCTAAATGAGATAAAACCAGTACCATTTGAAAGATGACTCAATAAAGTTTCCAACAAATATAAAATGAACACCAGAACATGCCGGCAAACACCTGCGAACACCCGCGATTACCCTCGAACACCTGCGAACACTTGCGAACTCTTTTCTGCATAACTTCTCGTAGAGAACTCCAAAGGTAGTGAAACTAGTTCCATTTGAAATAGTACTACAATATCTTTCAAACAAGAATAGTTTCATCTCATTTAGAGTTCTCTACGAGAAGTTATACAAAAAATAGTTCGCAAGTATTCGCAGGTGCTCGCGGGTGCTCGCCGGAATGTACTAATATTCATTTTATATTTGTTGGATATATTTTTGAGTCTTCTTTCACTGGGGCCAATTTTTTCTCATCTGAAGCTCTCTACTAAAAGTTATACCAAAAATACCGAGATGCTGTCAAATACCGTAGCAGCTTAACACAAATTCGGTATTTTTGATATAATTTCTCTTACATATCTTCAAATGCACTGAAACTGATCCCATTGGAAAGAAAACTCCAATATATTTCATTCAGGACTAATTTTATCTCATTTGAAGTTCTCTACAAAATGTTATACAAAAATGTTCGCAAGTATTCACAGATGTTCGCGGGTGTTCGCTGGCATGTCCTAGTGTCATTTTATATTTGTTAGAAAGATATTTTAATCCTCTTTCAAATGGGACATATGTACTAAAAGTTATACAAAAATATTGAGACCCTGTCAAATACTGTAGCAGCTTGACACTGATTAGGTATTTTTTACATAACTTCTCGTACAGAGCTCTAAATGCAGTGAAACCAGTCCCATTTGAAAAAAACTCAAATATGTTTCAAATGTGACTGATTTTATCTTATTTGGAATTTTGTAAAAAAAACTATGCAAAAAACATTCGCAAGTGTTCGCAGGTGTTCACCGGTGTTCGCCGGCATGTCCTAGTGTTTATTTTATATTAGTTGATCTTTGAGACATCTTTGAAATGAGACTAGTTTCATCTCATTTGGAGCTTTTTACAGAATGTTATATGTAGATTAATTAGGGATCCTAGCATGCTTGGATCTAGATCGAAGTCTATCGGAATACCTCGATTCGGTGCGAAACGTTGATCGTGTCGTGCTCACTCCCGTACTCCGGCGATGCTCCGGCGATCTCTCCGGCAGCGTCGGTGACTACCAGAGACACTCACTTGTTCACTCTCCAAGTACCCAAGATATCGCGAATAAAATCGGTGTGGCCTCGGGTGTCTATGAATATGTATTTATAGAGTGGACGGGTGGTTACCGAAACTACCCGGCGGTTACTGTAACTAACCGGCGGTTACGGAAACCGCAAGACGGTTACCGAGCCCAATTGGATGCTTGACTCGGACTCGACTCGAGTCATGCCAACATCTCCCACTCAAGCATCCATCAATGCTTGCAAACATACATTATAAGACTCTTTATCATACTGGAAAAATAGAGAGTGCGACCGGACGAGATATAAGAGAAAGATATTATAGTAATGTTATATCAAGCTGCCACACACTGACATAACTCCACTATATACCTCGTCATGTACCCCGAAATCTATATGAATTCACACAAGATCCAACATTCTTGATCCCTCAAGATTATTGAAGCAATGTTGATCTTTTACTCACATCTTTACGCTCATAGTTATTTCAGACACTGAGCTGATATAACTGTCTAGACAATGAGACGTAAATCTCTGGGTGTAAACATATAGTTTCTTTCTTAGTCACATATGACAATTCACACTGACTTGACTGCTTTCTTAGACATGCTCCTACAGACCGAATCATTCTTGGTCTTTGTACACATGCTAAAGTAGCAACATCAAATCCTTACTTCATGTCATAGTTCTAAGTCCCAAAGGGCTACAGCGTAGATTTTAGAATCTACTGAGCTCACACAACGATGAAGCAGGGATCCATTCATCACTCCCACTATTTGATCGGTTTAACACATACGTATGATATGTATGTTACAGTGGGATTCCCTCAATTAAGAGGACGTGTCATATACCATTATATACTCCCACTATACGAGCCTTGGCGTAGGTAACTTCATCACCTACTCTGAGTTCTTCAGCTAGTCACACCTCAAGTAACTACTAAGAAACTCACGCTCGGCTTTAATAAGCTAAATTGGAAAAGAACAAATCTTAGGTGATTCCCAATTCTCGACTATTTCATCATATAGTCTCATCTTGATCGTATATCAAGGCGACAACTTTGTATATAAATCATTGCTTGCACTTTGTAGTGCTAGCTATATACATTGTCCCATCCTGCGTGTTCACTAGACACCAGGGCGGTTGCCCGTGTGAGTGGGCCAACCTCACAAGCTTATTGACACTTAACAAAATATACACAATGACATCACTAAGTCGTTTCCGGCTAACAAAATATCGTCCACATACAGCGATAATATAAGAAAAACCTTATTGCTTTTCTTAATATAAACACAGTGATCTTCCTCCATCATCACAAAGTCGTTGGAGGTAACGGTTTCGTGAAACCGAAAATACCACTGTCTATATGATTGCTTCAAGCCATAAATTGAACGTTTCAAGCGGCACACTTTGCGCTCTTGTTCAATTACTTGAAAACCTTTAGGTTGATCCATATAGATCTCCTCATCTAGTTCTCCATTGAGAAAAGCTGTTTTAACATCCATTTGATGTAATTCGAGATCTAAATGTGCGACGATAGCCAGTAGAATACGAATAGACGCGAACCTCACCACTGGTGAGAAAGTCTCTTCGTAGTCTATACCCTCTTGTTGGGTAAAACCTTTAGCCACTAAACGAGCCTTATATTTATCGATTGATCCATCCGCCTTTCTTTTGATTTTGAAAACCCATTTGTTTCCAATAGACTTACGTCCTGGCGGTAAATCAACCAATTCCCAAACTTTATTCTGGGACATTGAGTTCATCTCATCTTTCATAGCTTCCAACCATTTGTCGGAATTTGGTGACTTTATGGCTAACTCATAAGTAGCCGGTTCTTCTGCATCTACAGAAGCACACATAAAAGATTCTCCTTCAATCTCATAACGACGACGGGGAATTTTTATGCGTTTACCTCTACCATGAGAACTTTGAGGTTCCTCTTCAATTTGGATCCTCCCACTATCCAATGGGTCGCTCCCACTATTCAAGGTATCTAAATGAGGTTCTGACACCTCATTGTCAATATCTTGTTCTAGTACAGCGCCTCCGTCGGAAGTAGTTTGGTCTTGTAGCTCATATAGCTCAAGGTCTTTCTTAAGTTCACCAATATTTGGAAAATCATTTTCCAGAAAATTTACATCACGTGAATCAATCTCGACCATCCCTCCATCCTGATGTTCACCATACATCACATATCCCTTTGAGCCTGTAGGGTATCTTATGAAGACACACTTATTTGCTCTAGGGCCTAATTTTCCGTATTTATAGGAAGTATTGTGAACATATCCTGCACAACCCCAAGGTCGTAAACCTTCGAGATTGGGTTTCTCTCCTTTCCATAACTCATATGGAGTTGAGGAAACAGATTTTGAAGGGACACGATTCAATACATAAGCAGCTGTCAATAATGCATCACCCCAAAACTTAATTGGGAGATTGGCCTGTGCCATCATGGATCTTACCATGTCTAACAGTGTTCTATTCCTTCGCTCTGCAACACCATTTTGTTGCGGAGTATAAGGAATTGTCAACTGTCTCACTATTCCCTTTTCTGCACAAATTTCTTTAAATTGTTCAGAAAGGTACTCTCGACCTCTATCAGTTCGAAGAACCTTAATTGTCCTTCCCTTTTGGTTCTCTACTTCAGCTAAAAATCGTTTAAAACAATCTAAAGCTTCAGATCGATGAGCCAAAAGATAAACTGAACCATATCGAGAATAATCATCTATAAGAGTGAGAAAATAAAATGCACCATGACGCGCTTTAACGTTCATTGGACCACAGATGTCAGAATGAATCACGTCTAAGATATGAGATGCTCTCTTTGCCTTACCAAAAGGCTTCCTGCAGGCTTTTCCCGCAAGACAAGGCTCACAGGTTGGCAAGTTTATTTTAGAGATAGACCCTAATAGTCCTTCCCTTGCTAATCTTGCCATCCTGTCCTGTCCAATATGACCTAGTCTAGCATGCCATTTTACAGAATCACAATGATTTGCAAAAGCAGAACTAGCATTGTCATAAACATCAAACTCCAAATCCATTACAAAGAAATCATTAACTAATCGGCCATTGCCGTAACACACATTATCCAAGTAAATGTTTAATACAGAACCTTCGAAATGGAACGCAAAGTCTATCTTTAACATAGCTATAACTGACAGTAGATTACATCGAACACCAGGTGCATACAACACATCATGTAACAATAGGGTGCGTCCATTACGCAGCTTGAGTTGGTAAGAACCAATCCCAAGGACTTCAACGTTTTCTCCATTTCCCATTGTGACATAATAGTTGCCTTTAGGTACTCGACGGTAATCCACGAACCCCACACGATTCTTAGTCACGTGCTTGGTTGCTCCTGAGTCTACAATCCAATGATGAGATTCATAAGCAACATTAACATGCGCACACACATAAGCGCAAGAATAATGAGGTTCAAGAGTTACCTTCTTCGGCTCAGTGCAATCACGAGCGAAGTGACCCTTCTTGTTGCAGTTATAGCACTTGACCTTGGCTAATGATTTCTTTCCACGTTTACCACGTGGGTGTTTGAAGTTGTTGCCTTTCTTACCAGCTGGCCGTTTGCCCTTATTAGCGTGGGACTTCTTTCCCTTGCTAGTCCAGCTGTGGCTTCAGCAACCATCGCAGTCGCACGGATCGTCTTAATACGCTCCGCCTCAAGTTCAAGATGGCGTGACACATCATCAAAGGTCGTAATACCTTCATTATGAGTCAGAACCAACTTAACTTGACTCCAAACAGCATTATCAGGAAGTGAACGAATCACACTTTGAACCTGTTGTTCATCACTAAGATGTACCCCAGCTGCCTTCAATTGTCTTATCATGGCAGACATCGTCCTCAGATGTTCTGTCATGGTGTGATTGGGATTCAGCTTGTATTGGTCAAACTTAAGGTTCAATGCCCTAAGTCTGGTAACCGTAGTGCCACCAAAACGCAATTTAAGCTGGTCCCACATGCACTTCGCAGTTGGGAAGGTTTCAAATTCTCCTATCAGATCATCATGCATGCAGCTTAGCATAGTAAAGCGCGCACTACGATCCTTGTTAAACCAGGCCTTATATGCTTCCATATCCCTGCGGTGTTGGGCCGTATTCCCTTCCTCAGGTGGTTCCATAGTGTTAGTTAATGAGTCGAGAACGTCTTTCTCGTTCAGTAGATATTGAATCTTTCTATGCCAAATGTCATAATTATCCCCATCTAGCTTTTCATTGCGAGAAAGCTCAACGATGGTGGCCTTGGTTGCCATATCACTCTACAATGTCATATTATGCACATGTCAGAATTAAGTGTATATTTTGTCTCTATGTGATCTTATCGTAGAATTTTATTTAATAGACTTTATTATATACGTTGTTCGAGGGTGTCACTGTACAGATCCACGATCATCACATTGTACATAATAAAGAAAATAAATGAAATTCATAAAGATCATGTATCGCACATAAAATACATTATTTTATAAAAGTGCGAGAAAATTGAGGACTTATGTAAGACGTATTCTTACAATCACAACAGTAAAAGAATGCATCACATTTAATAAGAATCAAAGTCATGATTAAATTAAACATGCAAACTTTGTTCTACAGAAGCATAAAAGTGATAAAAAAACAAGTTCTTTTAACTGAAATAAACCTAATACAGCATACTAAGTCTGCATTAAAACTACATTCTAAGAAAAATGTGAACATATGAGAAAGGATTTCGCAGCATTCCATTCCTCCATCCAGATCTAGAGCGGTCTAGTATTTGAATTCTTTCAGTGAGAGAAACGGATCCTCCACTATTGAGAATTCGAGATAGCATACGTATTAAATGCATTATATGTTCTCTGCTAGTATGCTCAGGATTTCTAACATAATTCCATAATTGTTGTCTTACTTCAGCCCTGTGCCGAAAAGTTCTACGCACGTGTTGAGGACCTATCTCCAAAGAAATGAAGCAATTGAGATGCATGGCCGCATGCCGTCGTATCTCCTCATATCTTCTGATACGGTTACTCAAACACACCATTTCTCGATAAGGTATCAGCCGTATGCTCTGATACCAATGTAGATTAATTAGGAATCCTAGCATGCTTGGATCTAGATCAAAGTCTATCGGAATACCTCGATTCGGTGCGGAAACGTTAATCGTGTCGTGCTCACTCCCGTACTCCGGCGATGCTCCGGCGGCGTGGGTGACTACCAGAGACACTCACTTGTTCACTCTCCAAGTTCCCAAAATATCGCGAATAGAATCGGTGTGGCCTCGGGTGTCTATGAATATGTATTTATAGAGTGGGCGGGTGGTTATCGAAACTACCCGGCGGTTACCGTAACTAACCGGCGGTTACGGAAACCGCAAGACGGTTACCGAGCCCAATTGGATGCTTGACTCGGACTCGACTCGAGTCATGCCAACATTATACAAAAAATACGAAAGGCTGTCAAATACCGTAGCAGCTTGATACTGATTCAACATTTTTGACATAACTTGTCGTACATAACTCCAAATACAGTAAAATCGGTTTCATTTAAAAGAGAACTCAAATATTTTAAATGAGACCGATTTCATCTCATTTAGAGTATTGTACAAAAAATTATGACCGACAAACTAAAATAAGAGTATTTTTATTATTTTTCAGCGTAAAAGGACGTGATTTGGCCAAGCTAATTAGGGAGGCGCTATTCCCAATAACCAATTAAGGGGGTGGCCCGATTCACCAAAAATAATTCCTAAATATATATTTTGGGTCTCAAATTTAACGAATTTTCTAATTAATGTTTTAATCGACTACAAACTCGTTTTTAGAATTTATAAGTACTTTTTTTTTAAAAAAAAGTTAATATAAAATTAATATATTTTATTAAAATATTTTATTTCGTGTTAATTTTTAAAAAAAAACATTATAAAAGCTTTATTTTAATTTTTTAATCAAATAATTTGTGAATTTGATAAATTTGTTGGTGGCAGGGTGCACCAGCATCCCTCAAAGCGGACGCGGATCCGCTGCCCCCGTTGCCTGCGCCCGTTACCTGCTGCCGCATCTCAGCCGTCCATCAAGCTCCGCACCGAAATCGAGACACAGTTTAAATTTTTCGGCCACTCATTTGA
The DNA here is from genome assembly GCA_002076135.1 of Xerophyta viscosa. NCBI lineage: Eukaryota > Viridiplantae > Streptophyta > Magnoliopsida > Pandanales > Velloziaceae > Xerophyta > Xerophyta viscosa. The sequence continues at coordinate 814,398 of MJHO01000101.1, read as the reverse complement.
CCTATTTATAAGCATTTTTAAGAAAAATTTTAAACTACAAAGTAATAAATTTTGATGTGATCTACAATTTGGTAGTTGAATATTTTTTAAAAAAAATATCAAATAATATACCGAAATGATAATTAAAGTTATAATCATCGTTTATGCATATGGTTTGGCATTTTTTTTAAAAAATAATCAACTATAAAGTTGTAGATCACATTAAAATTTATAATTTTATAGTTTAAAATTTCTCGTAAAAATGCTTAAAAATAGGTCAAATAAACCGCCGAAAATTTTATAAAGTACATGACATTATACAAATTTACAGTAATTTATTTGACCTATTTTAAAATATCTTTACGAGAAACTTTAGACTACAAAGTTATAGATTTTGATATGATCTACAACTTTGTAGTTGAATATTTTTCGAAAAAATGTCAAACCGTGTGCCGAAATGATGATCAAAGTTTTGATCATCATTTCGGCACACGGTTAAACATTTTTTCGAAAAATATTCAATTATAAAGTTGTAGATCATATCAAAATTTATAATTTTGTAGTTTAAAATTTCTCGTAAAAATACTTTAAAATAGGTCAAATGAGCCGGCGAAAAATTTACAATTTATCTCGAGATGTGTGCTGAGCTTTGATGGACGGCGGCGATGAAGGGCGTAGGAAGCGGGCGCAGGAAGAGGGCGCAGACGATCCGCGTCCCCTCAAAGCCTAAACCCATCTAAACTGGTTCAAGTATACTGCCGTACATCCGTGATCGCCGGAGCCATGCAGCCATTAGTCCGTCTTAGCCCAATCCTCGCCGTCGCTCGCCGCTCATTTTCTGACCTAACTCCCTCGGCGGTCGCGGCGGATTCCGTTCGCGGCGGCGGCGGCGGTGGGAAGGACACGCTGGGGCGGAGATTGCTGAGTCTCATTTTCCCTAAGCGCAGCGCTCTGGTGGTGCTCCGAAAGTGGGCCGAAGAGGGTAAAACAGTCCAAAAATATCAGCTCAACCGCGTGGTCCGCGAGCTCCGCAAGCACAAGCGTTACAAGCACGCCCTCGAGGTATACGATTATCTGATTTGATGAATAATTTATGGTGATGGTGGATTCACGTTTTTTTCTTTTTTACTGATGAGAGTGGGACATTATGGTGTAAATCTGATGTTGTATCATCTCATTGCAAGAATAACGAAACCCAAATTTGAGGTATTTCTTTATTTTTTGAAAAAGGTGAACTGGTAAGTTGTTCATTTGGATGTACAACTTCATAGTTCAAAGTTTGTTGATATTATATAAAAGTATCGATTGAACTGGCTGCAAAAGTCGTGCAAAATAAGTGGACTACTACTTTCGGCAATTCGTCCCAATTTTTTTTATATCTTTAACAATATTTGAACTAAAAAGTTATAGAGCACATCCAAATAAACAATTTTCTAATTCAATTTTTCTTTTAAAGAAAAAAGTAAACGAAACTTGGTGTATTCCGTGCTGCAATTAGAATTCCTGAGGCTAGCGCTGTAGGAAAATTTTCTGATTTGGGGAGTAATAGTGGGCCTGGCACTATGCTTCAAGTATGGTGTAAATTTGATGATGTATCTTCTCATTACAAGAGTAATTTGTGGGAGCAAGTGGAAAAATGCTACTTATCAAAATTGTTTTGGTGTTGGCTTCTATCAACACGGACATAGCAGCCAACCATTGCTAGTGCTGGATTGCCCCATTTACTCATTGACTAATGATTGATTGCCACGTTAATGATGATGCAAATCATCACCTTTTTTGTCTATGATGTATAGCACTACTTGATAATAAGTAGCTACCATCAAGTGTTGCCATTTTGAACGTGATGTGTAGCAGTACTTGGTAACATGTTTCATTGCATCTCTATATCGTATTAGAGATTTGAGAATATTTTCACCATCTCCTGTATGGAAAAAAAAAAAAAAAAAAACTATTCCACATGGAAAGAGAGACGGAGCACATCTAATCGGATTATTTCCACACCTCCGAGTCTCCGACATTAGGGCTAGCTAGGGGATCTACTTCCTAACAGTAGCGAGCTTCCTTAGCACTTCTGATTTGGACCTTCTTGAGCAGTAGTCGTTGAACACATGGACATCAAGTTTTAGCCGGTGAATCTAATTTACGCAATAAAATTTATAAGTGTATATCATGCCTTATGGATTCTGCTATTTACGTAATTGGTAATTAGGACCTTAACTATAGTTGTTTGCTATGTTGTTTAAAGTAGTTGATGGCAATCATAACATAGAGTTTGAAGGTAGTGTTGTACCTAATGTTAGTTTTATTACCATTTGTTGCATGACTATCCTTCAATGTTGGGTTGTGAATACCAAAAAGTAAGCGTGGCAAATGTTTAAATGTTACATACGATATGGATAAATGATAGGATTGGACTAGAAATGAATTGGTTATAGGCAAAGTTCATACTGGACCAATAAAGAAGAAGAGAGATTTTTTTTAAAAAAAATAAATTTCTTGGACATGTAAAACAAAGACCCATATATGCACTAGTTACGAGATGCAAGATGTGCTATAAGTGGCCCCTAAAGAGAGATAGAGGAGAGCCCAACTAGAACAAAGTAGAAATTGTAAGCAATAATCTAATCTTTTTGAGCTTGAAAGAAGACTTGGTTCCGACTTAAATAAAATTCGCGTGCAAGGATCCTTATAGCAACGCTGCCTAGTTCGAGAAGAGCTTAATTTTGTTTTTAATGTACTCTATGACTTTGCAAATATATATGGTGATTAGGCATCATTTATGTAAGTGCAGCAGCTGTAGTGTTAGGCGGACGAGTCCTTGATAAAGAATATGAATAGATATCAACATGAAGGGCAAAATTTCACTGAAGGTCACCCGAGTATTATGGACCTACAAATTAGTTCCTATGGTTAAATTAAATTGGTCTCCCAAAACTTTTATTATTAAATCTCTTCCGCACCATCAGCGTACAACCTCACTCCGTCATAACACCTTGACTTGGATGATGGTGATACTTCCTGCTTCAATTTAGGCTATTTGGAAATTATTCTTTTTTGAAAACTTCAGTACTTCGAGCCAACGCATGCAACTCGAACAGTGGGGCGTGTGGCTCTGAAAACCATGTTCCCGGAATCGAATCCACGGATCGGCAATGCTCCCATGCACCTGAGAAGATGGCGGGTGCACCAGTCATGGAAGGTCGTACTCCGTTCCAAAGGAGGTGGGCAAGTCCCTAGGCGTGGGACTTGCATGTTTCGACAGTCCGCCATAAAGGGGGTGGTTACGCATAGGTTCCCTACGATAATCTCATAATAAAACTTCAGTACTACGATAATTTCAAAGTATTGCCTTTTAGCTTTGGCTTTACTTGTTGTATTTTAATACTAAAAGGTTAAATATATCACTTAAAAAGTAAATGATTAATTAGTTAGCAATATTGACGACAACTTGTTTGGGAATACTGCTGCTATATGTAATTTTATTTAGATAATCAATAGTATGGTAAATAAACAGTAATTTATGTAATTTAGATAATTTTGCTGATTATGTAAGCCCTCATTATGTAACTGTTATGGCTTATAGCATTACTGACGAAGCTTTCCGACAGATTCCACTTTATGAACATTTTATTCCAGATTAAACTGAACAAGGTTTTGAAAACATATCTAAGTAACATATTTTATGTACTCATTGTACTTTTTAGCAAGCTGTCGTTTCTGTTTGCTAATATCCTCACCTGTATGCTTTCCCACCAAGGGAATGTCTATCAACAAAACTGAGCACTATATGTTTTTTGGCAGATATGTGAGTGGATGACGATAAAAAACGACATTAAACTTTTACCTGGAGACTATGCTATCCACTTGGATCTAGTTGCAAAGGTTCGTGGGTTGGCTAGTGCGGAGAAGTTCTTCGAGGATCTTCCAGACAGGTTGAAAGGGCAATCCACACGCACTGCACTTCTCCACACGTTCGTCCAACACAAGTTGTCTAGTAAAGCTGAGTCCTTGATGGAAGAAATGTCAACCCATGGTTTACTAAATTGTGTGCTTCCTTTTAACCACATGATAGATCTCCATATCAATACTGGGGAGCTGGATAAAATACCAAAAGTTATCCGAGAGTTGAAGAAACATACTACCCCTGATGTATTTACTTTCAATTTATTGTTAACTGCGTGTTCTGTTAAGGATGACATTGAGGGTGCAGAGGATGTCTTTGCTGAAATGAAAAGGACCAAAGTGACTCCTGACTGGGTAACATATAGTCTATTAACTAGCATCTATACTAAAGCCTACCATCTCGAGAAGGAAAAAGAAATTTCGGAAGATATGTCCGGAAGGTCCCACCTCGAGAAGGCAAGGGAAGCATTGGAGGAAATGGAGAGAAGGATTTCAAGAAAAGAAAGACGGGGGTACTGCTCGCTTATCAGCCTGCATGCAAATCTCGCAGACAAGGACAATGTGTTTAGAATTTGGAGGAAAATGAAGTTAATGTTTCGGAAAATGAGTGATGCTGAATACAAGTGCATGCTTGCATCTCTAGTTCGATTGGACGACATAAAAGAAGCTGAGATCATTTACAGTGACTGGGAGAACGTGTCATCCACCAGAGATTCTAGGGTTCCAAACATACTTCTGGGATTTTATGCTAGGCATGGCATGATGGGCAAGGCTGAAAGTCTTTATGAGCATACTTTACAACAAGGAATCAAACCAAGTTATCCTACTTGGGAAACTTTAGGTTTGGGTTATTTACATAAAAAAAGGATTGACAAGGCACTAGATTGTTTAGAGAAAGCTCTACTGAGTGTAGAGACATGGGAACCGGACGATTGGCTTGTGAAAACAGTGTTCCATAAGCTTGAGAATCTCGGTGATTTAGAAGGTGCTGAGAGATTTCTGAAGATGTTGCGTAGTGCTGGTTATGTGACAACAGAAATATACAACTCGGTACTTAGGACATATGCAAAAGCTGGTAAAATGCCCCTCATAATTGCTGAACGGATGGGTACTGATGATGTCAAAATGAATGATGAGACTTTGAAACTATTAGAGAAGACCAGAAATCTTTCTGTTGGTTCAGTGTCCGCTTTGATATAGAATTATTGCATTTTCAACTGCTAATATATTATGCATTTTTTTCCCCAACACTCTAAGAAGCTGATAAAGAAAACGAAGGATAAATGAGGCGGTGGAGTAGACTTTTAAGGTTGACCATGGTGCCATTTTCTAAAGTGACACTTTGGTATTTCAACTTTGCACGTCATGCCAAAATGAGTTGCGCCGACATGCATTGTGAGACTAGCTTTCAAGTTTACGGCTTCTTGTTTTTAAAAGAATGCTAGTGTCAAGCGTTGCCGTCGAGTTTTCCGGGCACATATGAAGAACAAATGTCAGAAAGTCTAAAGGCAAAATTTTGATGCAAGTAGCCGAATGTTCTGAGCACATATGAAGAGTGGGAAATTCTGAAAGGCAAAATTTCGATGCAGTTAGCCATATGCTCTGTTTGTCCGTATGTTTTCGTAAGGTAATTTTTCGAAACACAGATACATTTTGCTAAAGCTGAATGGACAGTGAGTCCCTCTAGGCAATTGATTTTTGCAAAATAATGCAGTTCGAAATATCGGTAGCTATAACTCAACAAGGCACATGGATGGAAGTTTACAGCTTATGTTGATGTTCATAGGTATTCACTTCTTTGTTGAAATCTTGGGATTTGTTTATAACTCTTTTCCTCTTCTTCCTTTGAATTGTGTAGGGTTCAACAAATGAGTGAAAGAGAAGTCAAGGTAGACCGAGAAAGAGTCTCTCAGAGAGAGATCATTTGAAGAGGTCTGATCTACTTAAACCTCCAAGAAGAACATGTTTTCAATCGAGCTTAGTGGGAACGAAAAATCTGTATTAGCGATAGATACCATTGTTTCGTTGTAGGTTTTATTTGGTTGCTGTGTGCATCGTTCTCTTAGCTTGCTTGGACGTGGAAGGTGTGAAATATTACTCTGCAGACTTGTATACTTACGCATTCGTATACTCGTATGCCTGCGCACGTGACTGTTAGTTACCTAAGACGAGGGTTCTACAGAAACAGTCCTTTCGGAGTATGAATGCTTATATCTTACTCTCTCTAGGTCATGTTCTGATAGAATTTATTACTGGGCGTTATTGTTATCGTCTTCTTTTGAACTGTGTAATGCTGATTGAGGTGATACAACTCATACATTAGTAATTCATGAAACTAGGAGTAGATGATTATGTAAAATGTGGATATTATAAAATCTACACTAGATTTTATTATTGTGATTGTTTTGTCAATGTGCACAGATGACTCATTTGGTTGCTATACCTTGGAAATGAAACTACTTATTTGAAGTGATAACAATTGTCAATTTTGATAAGATTTTCTGTTTGTTCAACCCCTCTATGGAATAAACAATTTTTAAAATTTAGAAGAGCAAACAGGACTATAGGTTAAAAGATAATAAAGCATAAAGTAGGATTTTAAGCTATTTCTAGCAAAAAAAAAAATTATTTCTAGCAGTAGAAGGAATTCGAGATGAATGCAAAGGAAATGTGTTAATCTCAACGAAGGCTTATGATGCTATACAAGCTTTGAACTAAAGATGTTCATGGAAACTTAGGTCTATTTTTCTTGTAAATCACTATTTTAATTTAATCTTTTCTTCTTTTTTTTCCTCAAAAAGGACTCTATAATGGTAATGCATTAATAACCCCCTGTCGATGGGTACGGTGTTAGTTGCACATTTTTTTAAAAAAATATGTTGCATATTTTTTCAAAAAATGTAAAATTCTTCTAAACAATTTATTTTACCAATTTAAAATTTTTTCCAACTTCCATATATATATGCCATTTTAAATAAGTGATGAGTAAAACAAATGAATTTCAGAAAAGATGTCCTGCTACATGAAGCACCCTGGGTAACGCACTAGGGGAGCCGGCTCCCTGGTTTACTGCCTCGCCTCGAAAAACACCTTGGCGGTTGGTTCTTGGTCCACGGCTATACTAGTGGTTACGTCACATTTAATGCATGCATTAAAAAATGGTAAGATCAAGGGTGGGTATATGCATCAATAGAATGCTTTTAGGCAAGCATATTTTTTAAGTATGCTCGTGTGACATGGCTGGCTCGGTTACATAGCCTCGTCATATTTTACTAGAAAGAATAAATTTTTCATAGTTGTTGTGACATCCCAAAAGGTGTCAAGAGAAAATAAATATATTTGAGTGAACAATGTGAGGTGAGATTAATGTTTCAAACCCCTTGAAAATGAAAATTTATTGGCTAGAGTGATATTTTTCGACGGTGTAATGGTTTGAATTGGACGTCCTACTACAAGTTTTATAATAATGTAGCCATAAGTTTTGTTATTTGTACAAAACTCAATAAAACTCATATTTCACAAATTTATTCAAATTATTTTTAAAATACTATAAAATATCTCAAAATAATAATTAAAAGTCCTAGAATAAATATTAATTTATGTATCTAATATTTTTGTCTAGTTATTTGACATCTATAATACTAAAGTACAAAAGAAAAAATTTGTGGTGTCTTATATTAATAGTTAAATAAGTATATATAAGATAGTTATCATAAATAATATGTGGCATATATTTTGTAGGAAGGTATAAAACGGCCTCCTTTTTTCTCTTCTCAAGATTGTGTATATGATTTTTAGATTAGACTTTATTTGTGGATTTGTGTTTATATATTTCTTTATGATTGTTTTTATTATTTTTTGAAAAAAAAAATATGTAAGAAAAAATCATATGATCGCCCTCTCTCCTATTTTTAAATTTTTTATTCCAAGTCAGCATATTTTGATAAACTTTAATAAATCTAAATTAGTATTGATCTACCGAATTCAACAAAAATCTACAAAAATATGATATGTTTACGCATTTTATACAATTTGTATTAAATTGTAGATCTAGACTTGTAATGCTTGTGGTTAAAATTTTAATTTTACATCTACGTATCTGTACATTGTTAGAATATTTTGTAAAGTTTGTATAGTTACGGTATTTATACGGTATACAAATACGTATGTTATTTAATAGTATCTTATACTTATATTTAAGTTTGTATTTATATTTGAGTTATATATTTGATTTTGTATTTATATCTGAATTATATTTGTACTTGTATTTCGTTATTATGCAAAGTTATACATTTGAGTATGTATTTATATTTGATTTTGTACTTTAATTTAAATTATAATTGTACTTATATATTATTATTATGTAGAGTTATATATTTGAGTTTGTACTTATATTTGAATTATATATTTAATTTTATATTTATATTTAAATTATATTCAAACTTATATATTTGAGTTTTACTTATATATTATTATTGTACATTTACGGATTATAATATTTTTTTATTAAAATTATGTGTCAGTAAATATTGAATATTGTGTGATGTTGTAAAATTAATATGAGATTTTTGGGAGAGGGGAAGGAGGAGGAAAGGAAGACTATACTCGGATTATACTTACCGCCCAAATGTCAAATACAGTGGCGTTTGTAATCGCCAGTTAAACTGACAGTAATAACTTGTTTAACTGGCGTTTATTATCGTCAGTTTAACTGACGTTTTTCTGCCACGTAAATAATGCGTAGCTATGTGTTGTAGTGCTAGCATACAATCGCAAGTTAAATTGGTGACAATATTTATTTTTGTAAAAGTTATAAAAAATAAATAAAAAATATAGTTTTTATTTAAATTATTTAAAAAAAAAAAAAAAAATTCAGGATCTGCTGGTGCCTTGGCGGGCCCAGCGTGTTCGAATTGGTGGTGGCAATGAACTCCGCCGGATAACGGCACACTATCGTCTGTGGCCCCAATCAAGCTCTGGCAATGGCAATGCCAATGGGCGTCAACGCAGACAAACACTCTCACCATCCACTCGCATCTGCGTTTGGATTTGCATTAGAACTTCTTCTCCGGCGATTATAGTAGGATCAAGATGCCGCTTCTAGCCAGCGCCCGGCTGAACGGCGCCAGGATGCCTGCGGCAAAGCTCGGGAAATTCTGCGATGGGGAAATCATGGGCCAGAAGATTGATGGCTGCTGTTCCCGGCGGATGCGACGAGGTGCTGGCCTCCGCCGGACGATGCCGGTGAGAATGTCCGTTATCGCTGATGTCGGTGCCGAAGTCAAGGTAAACAGCTCTCTCTCTCTCTCTCTCTCTCTCTCTCTCTCTCTCTCTCTCTCTCTCTCTCTCTCTCTCTCTCTCTCATCGTTCAAGCCTTTCGTTTATAGACGAGTTCAGTGGTGAATTCCTCTGAGAACTTTGGTAGGTGTATTGAGACCAAGTTAAGTAAAATGATTGCTAAGTAAAGATCTGACAGCGAGAGAGGGAGGGAGGGAGGGAGAATTTCTATATGCAAAGTGGCAAAAAGTACATTCGAGAATCTGTCGACAATTGAGGCAATAAGAAGAGGAAGATGTCTGGAGATAGTTTCTACTTTCTAGAAACGTCTGTGGAGACCCATCGATTTTAATATTAATATTTTGAAAAAGTGATAAATTATAATATTATGAATTTTAGTGTGCTCTAGTAGCTAAATTTTTTTTAGAAAATATTAAAGGAATGCATCTAATGGACCACTGATGTTATAGTTTAAAAATTGTACGTTTATTAAACAAATTTGGTGGTTCATTATATATGTTTTTTTTATTATCTTTTGGAAAAAATTTCAGCAACAAGGTTGTAATAATAACAAAATATGCAATGTTGTATTCATCACTTTTTTAAATAATATATAAAAGGCAGGTCCTGAATCATTTTCCTACAGGGTCGGTGCAAAGAATATTAGGGTCTGGAATCTTACTTCATTATAAGCTTATTTCTTGTCTTAATATGTGAGCATCGAAATTGTGCCAAAAACCATAATCTCCTTTAGCAAATTCCATTTTGAGTCAAAAAATATCATGACAATAGAGGTGCCATGTTGTGCTGCCATCCCTGTGCAATTTATCCAAGAACATAGTACTAGAGAGGATAAATGAAGTTCAAAACAAATATGAAAGAAAGATTCAACCAATTACTTTTGGTGGACAATTAAATTGTTTAATCATGACAAGCCAAATCATATTGATCTCCAGTAATTTGACACCTTGGGAATTTGTTGATGGGAAGAATTGTAAGGATTTGATCGTTACATGACACAGTATAAGTTGTAGATGTCCTTTGATCCAAATTAAATTTGATTCCTTAGTTTATCGAGGAACATGGCTGAAATTCTCTTCTTTGAAAGATAAACTTTTAGCAATTCATAAAAGAGCAGTAGTAGTTTCTACAAGTACCATTAGATTGTGTTAAGAAATGCAGGTTCATATAGCATCTTGAACTTTGAAACTTGATTTTCCCTTCTGGTATTTGTAGTTATTAAGTTACTTCCTTTGTCCATATTCATCAAGATTTATTCTGTACACCCAGTATTATTTGAAAAAGTATGTAAAGAATAACATGGAATGGAGAGTCTCTAATCAAGCTAACGTTTTCTTTGTGCAATCTGTGTTCAGTTCACAGATTTGGATTTGGATAGACGTAATCCTCGGACAGTTGTGGCAGTCATTTTAGGTGGAGGTGCTGGAACCCGTCTGTTCCCTTTAACCAAGAGAAGGGCCAAACCTGCTGTGAGTTCATTCTTTGCTCTTGTCCAAAAATGTATTTTCATCTTTGATCTATAATTTGATTTTCTTAAAAGTTACTGAACTTTTACTTCCTCAAGATCAGCCTCTCTAGTTGGTTTGTACCAGTCTTCAATATCCTTGAAAAGCAATCACTTTTTTTTTGTTTTTTTTTCTGTGTGTTTTAGTATGGATGGTGTTCCTACAATTTTAATCTGGATTCAACCTTTGCAAATCAATTATCCATCTCCTATTATAATCACATCATCATTGTTTCATTATTTATCTCAATGTGTGGCTTCTCATAACTTGTTTTATATGATAGATATAGAAAGTATTATTTCTCCTATTGTCCTCTGCTTACACTCTTTTAAATACATATGCATTGATATTTATGATAACCTATGTTAGTATACGAGTTTAACTAAATATCCAAATCCTGTTAATGATATATAGGTACCCTTTTCTGTCGTATGTTTTAGACTTACCTTTCAGAGTTAAGCTAGTCCAATATTTATTGTTCCATTATAAAAGTGATATATTGACCATTCGCTAGAATAAGGAAACCATTTACTTTTCCTTTCGCTGTGACCCATGTTTTTGCTCTATACAGTGTTGACATGTGCTGTAAAAGTTCATAGCTCTCCAGGTCAATATTGATTATGCTCCATTAGGAATTTAGGTAGGACACATATTAAAACATTCTACTTGTAAGTTGTTGGTAACTGATTTAATTCGTTTTGTGTGCTTTCATCCGATATTAGCCAGTGCAGCTATTATTGGGAAATAACGTTTCTGTGCATTGATTTCAACTTTATCTAGTGGTGTTAAAAGGTTTATGTAAAAGGAGCTACAAGGGTCTTAATGTATGCTTCCTTTTTAGGTACCCATCGGCGGTGCATACCGGTTGATTGATGTTCCCATGAGCAACTGTATCAACAGTGGAATTAATAAAGTCTATATTTTGACTCAATTTAACTCTGCTTCACTCAATAGACATCTTGCGCGTGCTTACAGTGTTAGCAATGGAACCTTTGGGGACGGTTTTGTAGAGGTATGTATTTCTGTAATAATGAAAACAAGTTCAATCTTTTATATGATGGAAAGTTTTTGGTCTCTTGAACTGTATAGGTTATACTGTATCAATAGCGAAATTTAACATCTAAAATATCAAGTTTTTAGTGGTTGATACTTGCAAATATATACCCTAACTAATTGTATTTGGAGTGCAAGAAAAACGTTGTTTTAGAACGCTTCTATACTATCCACTAAAAAAAAAAAAAAGAAAAAAAAAAAAAAACTTTGAAGTCACAATATATAGAAAACATAAATTTTAAAACAGTGATATATTGAAATTACTTCTTATAACTAGAAGAGATGAATGCAGTATAATACCTGAGAAACTGTTGAAAAAGACGCGTAAATAGCTATGCCATTTATTTCTTAATAAATAGAAAAAGACGGGTAATCTCTCCCCAGATTACCCTTGTTTTCCCCCCTTAGTACTTCTGACATGACGCTATGTTTGTCTCCAAGTATAACCACTTAGTTCTATGTAAGATATGGGTTTCTAGCTGATCTTAGTCAATCATTTTACATCCTGCAAACGAGGAAAGCACGCACACGTCTAATTTTGCTCCGTGCAGTATCCGACATGGACACGCTAGAATGGTATCTGAAAAATTAAAAACAAAATGAATTCTTGACACGTGTTGTATTTTCATTTATTGTTGATATAATTAGACTCTTGATGTTTAAATTTGTCTCAAGGACATGAAATATTATAGTATATATAGATTTTGTTATTGAATGTTATTGTATTTTCATATATTTAAATATTGCCGTCTCCAAGCCGTATCCAGGTCCTTTTTTTTTCATGAAAGTTTTCATATTCCGTGTCCACATCATGTCGTACCCCCATACCTATGTCCGTGTCATGTCGTATCTCCATGTTCGTGCTTCCTAGCCTGCAACTAATAGGTTATTACACATAACTTGTTATCCGAAGAAGAGAAGTATGAATCTAAGCACTCTCTTCCTTGTTCAGGGAGGTTTGATTCTTCTAGTGGTACCTTGCACATTCTCATCTAATGCCAGTTCGAGGTTATTAAATATAAGCTTGTTAATCTAAGGAAAAAGTTCAAATGTAAGAATGCTCGTCCTTGTTCAAGAAGTTTGATTCTTCTATGATAGCTTGCACGTTTCTCATGAAATGCCATTTTCAATTTCTTATAGAGAACTGGCGTAATGATTTGGTTGCAAAGTGATAATATGAATTTGGAGTGATTCTTGTACAGCTTCATTTTCATGGCCTAGGTACTAGCTGCCACACAGACGCCCGGAGAGGCAGGAAAGAGGTGGTTTCAAGGCACAGCAGATGCTGTTAGACAATTTGGTTGGCTTTTTGAGGTAATTGCATCTTATTATTATATTGACCTTTGAGTTTTCTTCAGTAAACTGTACTAAGTTTAAGGCATTGTAGGCGCTCATAAGCCTGGTTAATAGTACTTGAGAAGTTCAAGCACTGAACTTCAGTATGTCTTAATGGATCACTTTGAGCAATGTGAAGAACAAGCTGCCAGCACGTTACACAAACTAGATTCTGAGGGTTAATATAACTTTTCTGTATGAATGTAGGTTAATATCTTTTTTTTTTTAAATAAATTAAAGAGGTGATTCTTGCCATATGAAGCCCACTTCGGTGGGCTCCGCGGGAAAGTTAAATCCTCTAGTGGCTCCTGTTCAAGCTCCACCATCCTGGTAGCTCTCTATGTTCACCACTTGTACCCGCTTGACACAGCGTACAAACGAAACGAATTCGCACTTAACTCATCCCCTTTGGAGGAGAGCCAGAGGTTTCGAGCATGGTTGACGCACTCACATGCAAGCACTCAATTCTCTCACATGGAAATTCTGTAACATGCTGAAATATCGTTAGTAGCAATGAATATGCAGAAAAACGTACTGCTGCTGGATTCTCCATTCTTTAAGTCCACAATGTACCTAGGACTTTGTCGCTCCAGCCTCACCTTGGCAGCCGGTCGTAGATTTCTCCTATCTTCTTTTTCTGCTTTTTAAGTATATGGGGCTAATTTGGATTTTAAATTTTGCTTTGTTAAAATTAATTTAAGTATTAGGGAGTCATATGCTCTTTCGTCTTTACACAGCTCCATACCTGATATGCTGTATCCATGAGTCCATACCTAGATTTTATGTGATTAATTTTAAAATTGAAGGGTTGACTTACCTGGTAAATATTTTAAGGACCTCCACTTATATTTCCTTCAATCTCTTCATTTCTAGCAGCTATAAGCCTATAACTTGTCTGACTGAATCTTGTCCAGCTTTGCCATGTATTGTGACTGTTTCTTTTTCTCTGTAGAATAAAGTATTTACTTGCTTTACGAACATCATGTTGTGAGTTCTTTTATTTGGTATGTAGGATGCTAAGGCCAAGGACATTGAGGATGTTTTGATTCTGTCGGGCGACCACCTTTATAGAATGGACTATTTGGACTTTGTTCAGGTGGAAATGCTAACAACTCTTTTTCGATTTATGATTTTAGTAATGTTTGATGCCTAAGATTAACCATCTCCAGAGCCATAGGGAAAGCGGCGCTGATATCACCATCTCCTGTGTGCCAATGGATGACAGGTACTTGACCACAATGTACCCTTTAACAACTACTAGTGCTTGTTTTACTAATTATAAGCTGAATTTTTATGCCAGTGTAATTGTTTTATGTAGGAAAATATCGTTAAAGTAATGGGCGTGTTTGGAACAGAATTCTCTATCTACTTTATCTCCTTTTTGTGGTGCTAATAAGTTTAAAAAACTTGAATTACCTGAAGTTGCTACGTTTATATGCACTATCAACCTTTTAACCTTAACTAGAGAAAGTATTCTTTGTATATGATCATCTACTTTCTCCATCTGTTACTATAAATATTATGTCAGAGCAAATAATTGCAACAATTTTCTCCTTATGCTGATTACCTTTGGGAATAAATTCTAACCCATATGTTTCATGTTATGCGCATGACAGTCGTGCATCAGATTTTGGTTTAATGAAGACGGACAATAAAGGAAGGGTCATATCTTTCAGTGAAAAGCCCAAAGGAGAAGAACTAAAGGCAATGGTAATTTGAGCTCATTTCTAAATTTCTTACTAGTCTATGTCAAAAGGATTTTTACATAGTGATTATTAATGATGCTGTATCAGGAAGTTGATACTACCATTTTGGGGTTATCAAGAGAAGAGGCAAAAAAGAAACCATATATTGCTTCCATGGGGGTCTACGTATTCAAAAAGGAAATCCTTTTGAATCTTCTTAGGTACAAATGCTACTTATGAACTACGCATGTTTCATGGGATTATTGTTTCCTGAATGATCCAAATTTAGGGGTCCAAGGTGTGAAGTATGGATGTGATTTTGTCTATTCATTCATATAGGATATATATATATATATATATATATATATAATATATATATATATATATATATATATTATATATATATATATATATATATATATATATATGTATGTATATATTGTGTGTGTGTGTGTATTCTAGTTTCTAGAGTAACACAGAGATGCCTGCACCTTGCACAATTCTTGTTTAGCAGTAGATGTATGTAGTAACATGATATGATAAGAGGCAACTTTGCACGTTCACATCAAAATTTGAACCCAATTGTGCATACAAAAGGCTAGGTCAAATTCCACAAGTGATGTGCAAGAAAGTTGTTAATCATTGGTTGACTTGGACTGGGGCATTATTTGGACAAGGCTTGCTATATTAGTAAGATAAATACTGTAAGGCGTTGTATGACCAATAAAATTGACAATTTAGTATGATTCATATGTTGATATCTCTTGAAATTCACCTTGTTTCTGAGCTTATAACTTGTCAGGCAATCTTTCTGAATGACTGATCTAGTAGCGAAGCTGCTCAAGTATACACTTCACTACACTATGAAGCCAGTTACATTAAATTGACCTTAGCCATTACTAATGGCTAAGGTAGGGGTGAAAATGAGCCGAGTTCGACTCAAATAACACTAAGCTGAAGCTCTTCTCAATTGCTTTAGCTCGAGCTCGAACTCTTCAGAAGCTGAACTCAACGAGCTTCAGAAGCTGACCTCAACGAGCTCCAGAGGCTGAACTCAACGAGCTTCAGAGATTGAGCTCAAACTCGACTCGACTCGAGGTCGGCTCGATTATACTAATTGAGCCGAGCTTGAGTCGAATCGAGCCGAGCTCAACTCGAGTTCGACTCGATTGCATAAATTAGACTAAGCTCAAGTCAAGCTCGAATTCGAACTCGCTTAAATAATTTTGTTGTACAATGATATTTGAATAAAATGGAAAAACCCGTTTAGGCTCGTGAGCCTAACAAGCCGAGTAACATGATGCTCAAGCTTGGCCGTTTAATTACTCGAGCTTGAATCCGTGCTCGAACTCGACTCAAGCTCGGCAATACTCGAGCTCAAGCCGAGCTTAAACAAGTTCGAGCTCGAGCTCCTCGTGAGCAGCTTGGCTCGTTTTCACCCCTAGCCATTAGTGTTTCTGGTTGACTACCTGCCAAAATTTGCCTTTCTAGATTCATCCAAAGAAATTCTTCCATGCTTGTTTTATAAGAAATGACAAAGCATTAACTGAGACTGATTTAACACAAAACAACATTTGGAAATAGGAAGAACTAAATTTGACTTGGTTGTACCTACATTTGGGAGAAACAAACAATAAATTTTCATATGCATAGGTTGGGAAATATTAAAATGAGCCCAACCTGATCCAATCCAGGATCCATCACTATGTTTATCTTTTATGTTAAAAACATTGTTATACCAAAATTTAAGATCCGGGTCATTAAATCTGATTTAAGGCATCTGAAATACTCGTGCAGCAAATCATGAGTTTCTGACAATCTTATGATTCCTACCGTATGGGTTAATGTGTAAAATTGAACCGCTAAAGGACACTACAGCTTGAGAGATTGGCTAAGCTGACCCGTTATTGGAAGGCTGATTTGAACAATTCCAGCTTATCCACGTACAGGAGAGGCAGCAGAGGAGGAATTTATAGAATAAGACATGGGGGATGTAGAGGTGAAGAGGAAGACGAAACTCGTTGTCTCCATCATTGCCACTTACTGACGAACGTGTGGCTTTTGTGATCTCCCATCTTTTGACAAACCATGTGCTGATCAGTAGTCTCTCTCGCTAATGCTAACATCACAAAGAGATGAATCTAAGGTTTCTAAAAACAAATATTGAAAGTCAATTGTCTCCATCTTACCACTTCCTGGCGAACCGGTGACTTTTGTGATCCCCCATATTTGACAAACCACGTGCTGATCTGTAGTCTTTCTCGCTTTTGCTAACAGCATAAAGAGATGAAATAACGTTTCTAAACACAAATATTGAAAGCCAACTTGTAAAAGTTAATGACTAAGAAAAAAAAAATCTCCAAAACTTGGAACTGAACTTGTATTTTGCCCTTGTTTCATTGTAAATATTCACGAAGGAATAAACTTCGGAAGTTGTTGTATTGCTTTATTGGAGTATTATCATATTGAGGATGCACATCTTAATCTTAGATGAACGTTTATCTTGAAATACCTGATTAAATTCACTATTTATTGCACTTAAAGCTGCAAGGTCCTTTTGACAATTTGTACAATTAGAATCAGTTTCTCTACAAGGATCTTTTTTCCCCATTTATCCAAAGTTGCTTGATTTTTAGTACATTAAAGTTCTGGATATTATTAAGAAAGAGCACTATAATCATACATCTCTAATCGGTTTCAGATGGCGTTTTCCGACTGCAAATGATTTTGGTTCTGAAATAATTCCTGCTTCTGCAAGAGAGTTCATCACCAAGGTCCATAATCTTATATGTCCATACATGCATACTTTTGACTGCCTGTATATATATATGTATATAGCGCCAAAAGTTAGATATGAAAGTTACAGTTTAGAGCAATTCCTTCCTTATGTAATTGTTTTTCCACATGCTTACTGTACCCTATGATTTTGCTGAAGAAGTTGTGGAATTGATAAATAGCATCACATCTCTAAATTTACTGATGTGTCTTTTACTTTTATAGTCATTGCAATTGGACAGTTTAGTGTTCTCAAAGCAAGGGCTGTTCTTTCAACTATTCATTTGTTATACAATTATCTACAATAATTAACATCTCCTTTTCTAGAACAACCGCTTGGCTAATGGCACCTTTGTTATAGGCCTATCTTTTCAATGACTACTGGGAGGACATCGGTACCATCAAATCCTTTTTCGAAGCAAATCTTGCCCTTACAGCACATGTGAGTTCTAAGAAAACTAATATTCGTCTACTATATTATATTTATATAAAGGGAGCACCTTGTCAGAACATGTTCGGTTGACTTTGACTCACTTCCTGCTGATTAGCTTGCCAGTTGTTTTTTCATGCATCTTTGAGATTCTTATTTGCCATTACTATTGGCTTCATGAACTGCATCCATCTCTAGGATGTTGGCCAATTAAAAGGCTGATATCTTCAGAAAGCTAACTTTTTGGGGTTGCCAAGAGTCTCACATTTCCTTTTTTAAGAAACTATCTCCTGAGACACCTTCCTGTAACTAAAAGATGAAAGCTTGATGTGTATACTTAAGCAGACAAAATAAAACACGCTGTCTATTTTGGTCCATTGACTTGTGCTCTTCATTGAGTAGTTTTCTAGTACTGTGTGTAACTAGTATAGTTGGAAGTCATTTATTCCGTTTCTTATACTCACTTGTCAATGTGTTTGAGTTTCATGGGACCATTTATTAAGTAAACAAAGAAAGTGGTGAA
Organism: Xerophyta viscosa; assembly: GCA_002076135.1. Taxonomy (NCBI): domain Eukaryota; kingdom Viridiplantae; phylum Streptophyta; class Magnoliopsida; order Pandanales; family Velloziaceae; genus Xerophyta; species Xerophyta viscosa. Next base: position 795,909 of record MJHO01000101.1, on the reverse strand, counting down.
AGTCATTTCTCATTTTCGCCAGTTACATCTACGTCATTAGACCTTATCGAAATCCAAATTTTTTGTCTCTTCCTATAAAGGTTCTCATTTTCTTTTTAGATTATCGAACCGATCCTATATCTAGCTCACTTAGTCAGTGATAAGATCATGGGTGAAACTGGTTCATGTTCCACCTATAGAGGAGTCTCGGCCTATCAGCATTAGCTGGCCCGTTTCACCTCCACGGAGCAGAAAGGCGAATTATCCTTCACACCCTTTGTGTGGTGCTTGCGGGACTCGAATCCACAACCCTCGCTCGATGTTGACTGTTAAATGTTCATCTTTCATGTTAGTATTGTATGATTGTATATAAAAACATTAGCATCTATGATAGATTTTACATTGGCAGCTGTTTTATCCTACTCATATAAATTTTGATCTTGTATCATATCAACTAATGAAGGCCTTGAACTAGTAGGAGCTGGAGTAACATGGCATCTCACACTTATATTATTATTCAATATTATGTGTGATGGTGTAATTTCAACTTAACTCGTGTAAATGGTAAGTAGCTTTATGCCATGATTTACGTTGATATAGCTTTTCTTCAATCTATTTTTTACCAGCCGGCCAGCTTTAGCTTCTATGATGCAACAAAACCAATGTACACATCTAGAAGAAACTTGCCCCCATCTAAAGTCGACAATAGCAAGGTCCCTTCTCTTCTTACTTCAACTTTTCTTTTTATTTTCTGCAAAATTGTTACTTTAACTTAAATCTTCTCCGGAGTAGCATCAAAATGTCCCGTACACTTGCAAAACAGTACTTTAGTTTTACCACCGACATGATAGTCTGGCTTGTATCTGACTTGTTCAATCTTCTAACTGATTGGTTGTTGTTTTACATGGATGATAATTGCCACAGGTTAGCAGTTACCAGCAGTTGTAGAATGCAAGTGGGTACTGTAAGATGAATTCATGATGTTTGAGGCTGCATTGCAATTAAATGTGATCCTTTTGGAGGCTTGGTTGATTGTGATCTGAAGCTCGTAGGGCCATGACCTAACATGATAACGTTAGTCATAGAATTAATATCATGGCCTTGTGATTAGTGATATTTAAGTGTTAAGGAAGCGAAGAAGACCAATTGTAGGATGGGGAGGGTAGATAACTGAATCTTGGGGGGAATGGTAGCTGAATTAGGCTTAGTATAAGGAGTGTGATCATAGGTAGGAAGTAGTCGAAGAACAGTCGGCATACAAAATGTTGCCGAAAAGCTAGTGTAGTTTCGTAGCTCAGATCAAGAGGAAGGTGCATTGTTATGTGGGATATAGAGAAGTGGGAGTCATCTGAATGGTCAGGGCTGCTGGCCTGTGGAAGAGAAAATATCGTGAGGAAGAATAATTTGGATGATTGATTGACTTATCGCTTAACTTAAAAGTTTATGCACTATAATCAAGCCCTACAATGTCCATCACAGACCTACTTTTGTATGAGAATCCTTTTGGACTGTATACTTGTGCTTTTAAGTTTGGTTACGGCCAAGTAAGACTTAGATGTGCTTCGATGCCCGACACCTGTCTTTAGCGGCTGTTTACTTCACTTAAACTTGACTAGAAGTCACTTATAGCCACTTTCAAAACTTGATTCCAAATATTTACTTTGCACAATTTTTTTAGAAGATGGTGAGACAAAGTTCTAGCACCAATCAAACAGTAGTTCCACAATTCACTTCCTCAAGACTCACTAGTGTAAGCTTTTGAAACTCGACCGTCTTGACTTATTTACACTTCCAGTGAAGTAACAGTCCCTTAAGTCCAAGCAAATATGCTTTGAAATTATTCGGAAAATGCAAGTGGACATGCATGGTAGAGAAGGTTGATCTTGAACTTACCACATCAGAATCCGTCCAGCTTGAACAGTCACCCGGTTGATGCTGCACTTCAGAATGTAATAATACAAGCATCTATAGGAAACATCTGTAAAAATGTTATCTGATAAGCCTGATCCATAAGACGAGTAATCAGATAGGGATCCAACCATGTTACTTCAGTTTTTTATCTTGTAATCTAGAGCCCTACACTTTCAGCGTTAGATATATTTGCATGCTTTTATTGATAATTTGAACATTAAAAACTAGTACACTTTTGACAGAGCAATTCTGAGTTTACGTTAAAATGTCTTCATTTATCTGTTTATTTCGACATCTAGTCTTTTTTGAGGTGGTTTTTTGTTTTTGCTTTTTTTATTTTATTTTTTGGATTGGGGGGGGGGGGGGGGGGTACTGGGAACGCTGAATCTGAACAAAAGATTGTATTGATGCAGTTCTAATTCTGGTAGTGAGGTAGTGGCGATGAACTAGCATGACAGTATTGTTACTGTCAGGATTAGGAATAATACTTGGCGGACTCGCAATTTGTCAAGACTTCAAGTCATTCTAGGTAGCTATGAACAAAGCTATTTTAGTATAATAAATACATGACTTCTGAGTCTCCCCATGAGTTGTATACGGGCCAGTGCGCTGTACTGTTTATGGCTAGGCTAATTTCCTGGATTTACCTTTCCAATTGGAGTCAGTTTGGAATTCTTAAATTTAGTTCTAATGAGCTAAATTTGGATTTTGGGAGATTGATGGGCTTGAACAGTGATGTGTCAGCCTGTTGATGTTGTGGTTTTGGCGATTCAGTTCATTCTAAAATCCAGGAAGTGGGCCTTTCCTTTTTTTTTTAGGTTCAAATTAGGAAAATTTGTCAAGCAATTAGGTAAAGTCATCATTCTGATATACTTGTTACTTATGAGCTTCCTATCTCATGATGGAACTCCATGTAAGAATGAATGGCTGCGATATAGCTGAGCTAAACATCATGATTAGTTTATTATCCAGTGAAATTCAAGTAAAATTATACGGAGATTCTATCTTAGTTGCTTTGGATGGTTAGAAAATCTGGACATTGAGTTCCATAATTATGTCAAGGTTATAAGGTTCATCGACCTCCCCAAATTCCGCTGCAGCATGACTCTTGACGGGGATGTTGTTGTTGTTTAAAGGTTCATGTTAAAATGATGAAAGAACAAACATGAATTATCTAGTCAATAATATTATGATCCATAGTCTAGCGTTCAGCTTCATAACAATCTTTCTTGCTCTTGTTAAGTTTTGCACTCACATCATGTATGTGATGTTGCTCTTCTAGGTTGTTGATTCAATTGTCTCCCATGGATGCTTTTTGGATAACTGTTTGATAGAGCATAGCGTTGTGGGTATCAGATCTAGAATAAACTCTAATGCACATTTGAAGGTTAGTCTAACACCGATATCTTGCTTTGATTGCTCGCTATAATCTTTCAAGCATATGATTCTGTGGAAGTCTCGTGTTTATGCAGGATGCCGTCATGCTAGGAGCTGACTACTACGAAACAGATGCTGAGATAGCATCACAGCTGGCTGAAGGAAGAGTACCTCTTGGAATAGGAGAAAACACTAAAATCAAGTACCTTTTTACGCTCTTTATGCATATGTTGTGCTTGTGCTAAAAGCCTAAAACCTGATAACTTCCTCATCTGTTTCTTAGAGTCTTCAATATGTTCCTTTTTACTTGCAGGGGTTGCATTATAGATAAAAATGCCAGGATAGGAAAGAATGTAACAATTTCAAACTCAGAGGTATAATCTTTGTAATTCCTTGCATTCTATTTCATAGGTTTGTCCATTTTGACTTGAAGGATATGATAAAGAAGTTTTTTTTTTCGGAGTATAAAATTTACCTTCCATATCTAAACCTATAAGCTGAGATGGTAAAATCTCATCTGTAGCAGCCACTGTTCGTTTCCTTTGAGCTCACCCAATTTAACTCTCTTAGTTATCACCTATCATATCTCAAAATAGCACAGCTATTCATTAAGGCCATCAGGACTCTTGATGCAATCAGATCTATATATTGTGCATAAGAATATACGTGGTATTTCTGAGCATCAAGGCCATTCAGACTCGAAGAATGGCATTATTTATCACAAAAAACCAACCTCGGTAGAGTGATAGAGCATTTAAACCATTTGAGGTTCGATTCGCGTCTCTGTAAGGTAATGCGCCAGTACCTACACCACATATTTCCAACCTCACTATTTTTTTTTTTTTAAAGTATCGTATATTATTGGAATCAGTTTTACCTTTAAATCCATGTTTGCTCCTTGCAGGGAGTGCAAGAGGCGGACCGGTCTTCGGACGGCTTCTACATCAGGTCTGGCATTACAATCATACTAAAGGATTCAACAATACCTGATGGGTTTGTAATATAATGCAATCTGTTCAAGTGTAAAGGCTAAGAAGAATAATGTAGCATATATACACTGAATCATAAAAGCAAACTTGGAGGCTTAAGAATATTATTTGAAATATAAATGGTTTCAGTGCATCATTATTGATTTTATTGCCGGAGGTACTTTCTTTTTCTTTTTTCTCTTTTTTTTTCTTTTTTATTTTGTCTCATTATCTCATATCACTTATACTAGACATGTAAGTCTACCTTTATGTCATTATTATATTTTTTTTTTTCGAGTTTCCGACTTGAAATTCTGGCTGTGAAAACCTGTATATTAATGGAGTGATAGTATTCTTTGGTCCAATCTAAAAGGTTGAAGGTCAGATTTTGATTTCTCATTTTGTATTCTTTATGTCATTTTCAACAAAGGTTACAATCATCAATAATATAGTAAAGGGGTAGTTGCCTGTCGGCCCTCGTTTTTTTGGAATTATATAAATAGGTTTTTGAAAACTGAAAAATACGCTAATGTAATAATATGTAAGCACTCCGATATTAGCGTATGTTTATTTTCAGGGACTGATTTTGTATAGCTCTTGAAATATGGGGGCAGATATACCATTTATCCAGTAATAAATGGCATAACAAATAACATCAATAATAACAATCAAGTATAATCTCGTCTAAGCGAGTATGAGGAATGGTAAGATGTTTATAAACATATTCCGAGGAGACTATTTTGGTTAGGACCTGTGGTCTAAAAAATTTACATCCATATACATGAGTATAAAAGCACAAAAAAAAAGTTAATAAAGCACAGTATAAAGATGCAAAAAAAAAAATCTGTGGCCCATATGAATAGTATAGGCAAAAGTCTGCGGGGCGCGGCTCTCCTGTTGCGCAAGTAACAGGAAGTAGGAAAGTGAGTGCATCTCGTCCGTCCATCGCTATTCGCACAGATCTCGAAACATTATATAAAATTTTTGTCTGCTTATTTGACCTATTTGTAAGCAGTTTTTCGAAAAATTTTCAACTACAAAGTTGTAGATTTTGATGTATTCTACAACTTTATTGTTAAAATTTTTTTCAAAAAATACAAAATGATATGTCAAAAAAATAATCAAAGTTTTAGATCGTCTCTTTGACATATTGTATGGTATCTTTGTAAAAAAATTTCAACTACAAAATTATAAATCTTATCAAAATCTACAACTTTACAGTTAAAATTTTTTCGTAAACGCATCAAATAATGTGCCAAAAAGATGATCAAATTTTTAACTATAATTGATCATCTTTTTGGCATATTATTTGATGCGTTTACGAAAAATTTTAACTGTAAAGTTGTAGATTTTGATGAGATCTATAATTTTGTAGTTGAAACTTTTTTACAAAAATGCCATATAATATGTCAAAGAGACAATCTAAAACTTTGATTATCTTTTTGACATATCATTTTATATTTTTTGAAAAAAATTTCAACTACAAAGTTGTAAATTACATCAAAATCTATAACTTTGTAGTTGAAAGTTTTTCGAAAAATTACTTACAAATAGGTTAAATAAGCAGACAAAAATTTTATATAATATTTTGAGATCTGTGCGAATAGCGATGGACGGACGAGATGAGCTTGCTTTCCTACTTCCTGTTGTTTGCGCAACAGGAGAGCCGCGCCCAAAGTCTGCCCGTCTTGAAAATAGTACGGATCAGGTTCGGTCCATATCGTACTGTATAAACAAATTTCAAGCCAAGCCACAATTTTCAGTCCGTTAGAACAGTACGAGCCGGGCTGGGCCGGGCCTATTATTTTTAATTTTTAAGCCTTAAAAGCCATAGGCCAGGCCGCACTTCGGCCCGACTTGGTAGGCCACCTGCCGAGCTGGGCAAGCGATGAGTGCAGGCCGGCCCGCTAGCAGTACGAACCGGGCCTGGCCTCGAGCTGTACGGGCTACGTCTGGCATATCTATCACACAAGCACAGGGAATAACATAACCAAACAGATGTGAATTAATGCCGTAACATAATACAAGTGAAAAATGTGCCTGCTTGAATGGAAGATAAATTTTATCTCCTTAACATCTCAAAAGCAGAATTGTCAATGCAAAATGTACGTGTTTCCAGACAGAACAAAAACAGATTTGCTCCAGACCGAGGATTGCGGACATGCGGACCGGTTTGGAACTGATTTGGTATACCGACACGTGGCCCGGCTAGGCTCAGCTTATAACCGCCAAGCTGAGGGCATAGTGCGACTGGCTCTGCCAATCGTAAAACAGATAGTGTGGGACCATCAGGTCATGGGTCGAGCCACTGGTCACCGATTTTTTTTAGATCTTCGTATGACGGTGATAAATCTGCATGAGATGGTTTGGAATTACAGAAAAAATTGGATAGTGCACTGGATGGAGGGTATTCCATATAGTATTCTGATATGGATTCAAATTCTGCCAAATACAGATTAAAAACACATTTTGTGGATTAGCTAATATCCGTATATACACGTTATCATCACTTGAACTTAGATAAATACTGCTTAAAAAAAAAGACCGAAGCTGAGAGTAGGGCTGAGCATTACCCGAATCTATCCGAAAAATCGAACCGAACCGACCCGAACAAAGTCAAAATTTCGGGTTCAGTTCAGGTCGGGTTCGGTTCGGGTTGACATTTTAATAGTTCGGGTCTATATAATTCGGTTCGGGTTCGGTGGTCAAATTTCGGTTCGGTTCGGGTTGGATCCCAATTAACCTCACGAGTCATGTATTAATTAGTTTTTGTTAGTTTTTATGTGCTAATTCTTTCTATTTAAATAAAATATTCATGTTACAATTATTCGGGCGGATTCGAACCGATCCGAACCTACCGAATTCGAATTGGTGTTAAATAAAAGTAATTTGTGATGTTATTCGGGTCCACCCGAACCAACCCGAACTGACCCGAATTTTAGTCGGTTCGGGTCGGTTCGGGTTGAAATAAAATTCGGATCGGTTCGGGTCTAAAGATATTCGGTTCGGGTTGGCCTTAAAATTTCGGTTCGGGTCGGTTCGGATCGGGTTGACCCGAATGCTCAGCCCTAGCTGAGAGTGCCTCCGCATCTTGGGTTCGTCTTTATGAATTGCAGTTACCTTCTTTATGAGTTCCTGAGTCGATATTGAAAGAATATCACAACTGAAAAAATAAATAGAATGAAATGGGAAAGCGGCTGCTCCCAGAACAAAGCAAGAGAAAGGGCGCACGGAATCAACCTCGACAAGGCAGAACAAATACCAACCCCGCCCCCCAACCTCATCATTTCTTCATTACCAGGATCTGGAACCTCTCCGTTCCTTTGATCATCGTCAATGAAGGGTGCAGATCTGATCAATTCGAAGCTCCCCGATGAGCTGATCATGGAGATTTTAAGCCGGCTCGAGGGTTCCAAGGTCAGCTTAGATTCCTGCTCCCTCGTCTGCCACCGATGGCTGCGCCTCGACCGTGCATCTCGTCGAACCATCCGCATTGGCGCCTCCATCGTCGCCGACGCCGATGCCGTCGCCCGCCTCGTCGTTTCTAGTTTCGTCGCCATCCATAACCTCTTCATCGACGAGCGACTCCCTGCCCCGTCGTCCTCGCCGCCGCCGTTCCACAGTCACCCACGCATCCGCCGATCGCAAACCGTAATAGTCCTAGTCTCTAATTTTATGACGAACTGATTGGCTGGAGTTGTTTTGATATGGAGTAGCAAAAGAAGGACAACTGTTTTTGGAACTGACTTTTTGATGCTTTATCTTGCCACAAATTGTATGAATCGAGATGAAATTGAATTAAAGAGCACTAAGCATCCCCAAAATTTGTCCCAAAATTGCTCCCATAATGAAGCATGAATTACGCATATATGAATGTGTGCAGGTATGTGATGCCACGACAGTCACCCACGTGCCTTCGATCGCAATATGCAATAATCTTATTTTCTGATTTATTTGAATTGATTGACTAGAGTAGTTTTGATTATAGTGTACCAAAAGAAGGACAGGAAATTTTATGAATCGAGATAATTATGCCTTTGAATAAAATACTAGAATTGTGGCCGCCACAACCCAAAATAATCATCTTGTGTAGTTTTTAAACCAATAATTAAGTAGAGTTCTTTTGTTTTTGAGTAGCAAAAGAAGAGGATTCGTGTTTGCGATGACTTTAGAAGCATTAAGTAGAGTTTTGTTGATATAGAAGATATCCAAAGAAAAACATGGTGTTTGGAACTGATTTCAAGATACCTTATCCTGGCAGAAACTGTATCAATCGAGGTAATTTTGCTATTGAATAAGATAAATGGACACAATCGCATTGTTTGGTGTTATTTGTTGAGTAGAGTATGTTCTGCTGTAGAATCGCTTGTTATGTTTGACGCTGGATTGTATGATTTGAGATAATTATGCCTTTGCATGAAATATACTTCTTTGTATGTAATGTTATCAAGAAGAAATATATAATTGTATAAAGTGGTGCTTGCAATAGCCCCTCATCGTGCATCATGTGGCCCTCTTGTTCTTGTCAAAATTTGTTTTGGTGCTTGATGTTGAAGCTGATTCTGGTGCTGGTTATCAATAGGTGACTATGCTTTGTGAATCCATAAGCAATCAACTGGTTCTGTTAAGAACACTATCAAAGAGGTGTACCTCAAGGCTCAAATTGTCATTAAGTTTATGATGTCAGAAACCCTATTTGGATCTTATATTATGAAAAGTGGGAAAATTGGTTTGAGGATATTGTTTTGTAATTTTTATGCCATTCTGGGACGATCACCTTCTTGCATAAAGTTGATCATGGGTATGCAAATTACAAAATAAATGGTAAAAATTGCTCAGTTTAGGAGGTGGTTAATAAGCATATCATGCTAAGCATAGAGTTTTGGTGCATCTTTAGTTGACAATCCTTTGATCCACTTGAGATTTGTTTTGTGATTGGACCTGTAAATTGATGTCTTAAAGAAATGTCTAGATGTTTACAATGACCACGCTTTGAGCAATATGACAGGCATTTCAAGAGGCAATGCACATCCCATCTCAATGTAATGTGGTAGGACAGATTGCAATAGTTTCAGGTGAATACATTCCCAGAGTGCAATAACTTAAGTGCATACATTCTGAATCTCCATAATTTTATGTGATAGCATGTGCTTTGCCTCTCCAAAGTGTTTTTTGTGTTGCGGAAAAGCATATCTTGTTTGCATGAAGTTGGCTAATAATATGGTATATTAATTCTCTATTAGGAAACTTTCCATGATTGGAATGTGTGTCAACCCTTAAAATGCAAGTAATGCAGCCATAGCAATAGTGTTGATTTAAGTCTCTGTCATGTCTTACATTTTGTTTATTTTGGTTTTCTGGTTTTTTGTTTTTTTATTTTTTTATTTTTTTTATTTTTTTATTTTTTAAATTTTACTGTTTTCTTACTGTATCACTTGCTATTGTGGCAAAAATGGTTGCCACTTTGTTTCCAAGATTGCTATTTTATCATGATGTGGGCTTGTTACCCCTCATGATACAGATTAGGATTAAAAATTCAAGGACTGAGAACAGAAACTTGAAAGTACTAAAGCATAACGATTGCGTGATTGGTGTGATATTTATGGCATGTTTCTCACCATCTCTTTGAGCGAGTATAGAACCTTTTGTTGAAGCATGACCTCCTTCTTTATGAAGCTTACTCAAATATGGGTAACCTGTTTCAATTAGAGATACATTCCATATGTTGATTGGTGTGATAGTGTTGGTTTGCTCAGGTTTTGTTTATTCCAGTATTATTTTATCTTTATTTTTCCTTGAGGTGTTTGCTACTTTTATTGTCTTGTACTGATTAAGGTTTTTGTTTTCTGCAGAGAAAGAGACGTGAGAATCAGCTTAACAACTTTAAAAGAAAACTTCCGCCTTTTGAAGCTGAATCTATCCAATCAACCCTTTCTGATGCTGGTCTTAATATTCTAGCCAGCGGATGTAAGCACCTGGAAAAACTAAGCTTGATATGGTGCTCTAACATATCTTCAGTTGGGCTACGTTCTGTTGCCGACAACTGCAAAAGCTTGAGATTCTTGGACTTGCAGGTAACTCTTCTAAGAATAGGGCTTGAAAGTAACTTTGGTTTAATTTTTTTCAGTTTACAGAACCTTCTGTCTTATAGTGCTGCGACATCCACTTGCATATTATACACTCAGATTAGCTTGGTGATCATTTAAAAAAAAAAAATCATGTCTTAACAATTGCTATTGTGACTAAGGTTGAAAATTACACTGTTGCTCTTTGTGTCCTTTTTTGAGATATTCGATGGGTAGGGCCACTTTGTGAGCTTGATAACTTGCCAACCTTGGAATGATGCTTATCCTGCTTCACCGTCTGATCCAATTCATGGCTCATGTAATGTTTGGCTCTTAGGACATTCCACAGGAAGCACCAATTATGCAACCCCTAAGGGGCCTAGGGGCTCCGAACCAGTAACCTTTTGGTCGCAAGCAATGTTCCAATTGCTAAAATTGCAGAGGGTGACCGCTCTTTCTGTTTTACCTTCATAATTCGATGTTTCTGCACATAGCGGGTATGGGTATAGGAGCTGGTTAGTCAACAACTTTAGAAAATCTTCCATTGAGAACAATCATGAAGTGTGTAGATTAAAAGAAATACACATCGATATAGGTAAATATGCTCCCTCCTCTGGAAGACGTCTCACACTTCGGCCTTGAGGATGGTTCCTAGTGTTATTGGAAGGTTTTGCCTTCTTTCTTAAAACGGAAACAACAGCTAGGAGCGAGAGTGGGGCTTAGAGTGCAGTTCGTATGGTTGTTTGAAGGTTCTTGCAGCTAAGATACGATGCATAGGAAATTGGCAAAGTCATTTTTCTACATAAAAAAATGAGATGGCCAAGATGCTATCTGCGCTATCTATGGGGAATTTGAAGGTTTTTTGTACCGCTGACTGATGACGTTTTTTCTAAGATTATCGTAGTGATTGCCCATAACTGGCCCACGTTTGTGTTAATATATAAATCCACGGGTGGCACCGACACATGTTCCACCAACTTGGAGTCCAGACTTACCGTCCCGAAGGTTCGTGTACTCTCTACGGGGTATAGAGGGGATAAGTCTCTCATATATTTGCGGATGGTGCTTATAAGATTCGAACCTGAGACCTCCACCCTCCGTCTTGGGCACCCTGGGGGATTGATAACGTCTTTAAGTCTTGCTTTTTAAGTATTCGGAGGCCAGGTGAAGATGCACCATGAGCTAATTTTCAATGCATTTCAGCTCTTTTCTCTAGGTATTGGAATTTTGGGCTTATTAGTGTGTATAAAATAGTTTCTTTTTTATTTCATTTCGTGGAGTACCACAAACTATGGTGGTTTAAGAGGTAACTTGGTGAAAACATTAAATAAGCATCTAAGCTTCTCCGGTAAGGACAAACTTGTAGCTTCTAAGTTGAACAAAAATTGAAGGTGGTCATGTTTAATATGACCGTAAGGACATAAGGACTTGTGACTGTGCTACCATATAGATAATCAAATGTGTTCTCTCTCTCTCTCTCTCTCTCTCTCTCTCTCTCTCTCTCTCTCTCTCTCTATATATATATATATATATATATATATATTTATTTATTTATTTATTTATTTATTTATAATTCTATGTGCTAATAGTTATTCTGTTTATAATTCTATGTGCTAATAGTTATTCTGTTGGTCATGTAATCTTTAAACCTAGACAATGAAGAAAAAACTCACATTATAGACCACAACCAGCACAAAAGGACCATAATTAAGGACATGATCTCATATCCTTGATAGGAGACTAGGAGTGTTTGACACAATGCTACATCCATCTTGCAGAGACTTTAGGTGCCATGGTTTGACAAGAATCATCTGATCAAGAGTCTACTTTTCGCAATGCCAGGGTTATTTGAGAAGGTGAACCAGCAGACCGAGACAGCATGGGGAAGTGGTTCATGGATGCTACTGTTTCCCTACAATTTTATCGATGCTTAGTTAGAATTTCAGTTGACACGTTGGTTCGGAGAAGCCTATTCTCTTTAGTAAAGATTTTCATCTCTTGGATTTACCCATATGTTACAGTTATTGTCTTCCAGTATTGCACTTACCTTTTTCTTAAGGTAAGAATTGATTTACATTCCTTAAACACCATAGATAAACCGAATCATTGATTTTAACCAAATGTTATGTATCTGTTGAGCGGTGTTTTATTATCTTGTCAAGCGGTGTTGTGGTTAACATTGTAAAGATGTCAAACAGTGTGGGCTGCGCCAATCCGCACTTTATGGGTGGGCCAGTCCGCACTTCCGGCTCGGTTCGTGGTCCGCAGAGCTAGGGCCATAGTGCGGGCTCGCCAGCTCGGCCCGCGGTACGTAGACATCATAGGCTAAAGAGATAGTGTTTGCAGGTCTAGCCTGTGGGCCGGCCCAGCCAGCCCGTATTGCTCCGAGCGAGCCGAAAACCTCTGCTCAAACTGTTTATACAGTGTGGGCCACGGGCTGTGGACTTTTTTGACATTCTAAACACTGTGTCATGTGGAGCGTCTTGATGATTTGCATTTTTATTTTTTTTATTGTTATACAAATATTAGGATTACTTAGTTTGGTGCAATGGCATAGGGTTGCGTAGCCTTTATGAATTAGGTTTTGTATAGGTCGGATGGGATCTTTGGTATCTACTCCGTGGATTAGTGTATGGAAATTGGATTAAAAGAAACAACAAAACAATGCCTTTCTTCAAGTAGATGTGATTAGCTATATGGATCATTGTATGCCATTGTGCTCTATTATACACCATATTTGTCTTCAATTACAAAAAATAATATCATCTTCATGATTTTCAGCCATTTCTTTTGGGCCTTCCCATACCTCTTGATAGGGCTCAGCTTTGTCACCTCACATCTCCTAACCAGTGCTTCGATGTGGCCTCATTTATATGTTCAAACTATCTCAAACGATTTTCTTTCATCTCACTCTATATTTGTGCTACACCAACTTTCTCTCAATCGCTTCATTCCTAATCCATTCTTAATTGACAAAAATAAAAGGGAAAAAAAGAAAACCATAAAGAAAGTTAAAAAGTAAAAAATGGAAAATAGAAGGCAAAGAAAGGAGTGTGTGTGTGTGTGTGTGTGTGTGTGTGTGTTTGTTTGTAAAATAAGGCGGTCAGCACTTAGCATAGGCGAAAGGGGCAATATGCAATTTGACAAAATCACATGTGATAGGTGCCGGGTCTTGCTGGCACCTGTCTACTTCCCCAGCAGATTCATTTGCTTTTGATGTCATTGGCAGACTTTCTAATACGCCACACTTAGTTTCATGTTGCATGCCTCCGCACAAACATGAATGGTATTCAAATGCCAAAATATTTTCACTCTGTGTAGTAGTTATCATGGGTCTTATTTGTATGCTGACGTAGGGGTGCCCTTTTTCTTGCTTTTTGGTTTGGCTCTTATTGCTTACTTGTGTGCGTCTTCATTTGCTTATTATCTGTGTGCCTGTTTGAAAGTTTGCTTTGCGATCTTTTATACTTGTGTGCTTGACAGCTTAAGTGCTATATGTTGGGTGTCTGATTTTCAGGCTGATGGTTCTATGAAAACAGCCACTTCCAAGGTGTGGCTGTGTAAATCTCACACTCCCAAATTCACAGGATTTATCACTTGGTGGTTGTCGTTGTTGCTATCACTTGCCTCACCTAGTAGGAAAAGGCTTTGTAGCTGTTATAGCAGTAATAGTTATAACACTATCAAGAACCCTAGACTTTTGTATGTTGCTGATATCAGTTCTGATATGTTTGACAAAGCATTTTTCCAATAATCTACGACTATCATAGTCACTAGTGGTTTTCTTGTTGATCTTTTCCTAAAGAATGTAAGTGTTTAGCCAAAAATATCTGCGACATGTACCATTCTTTACAAGTTTATGGACATTTTACAGGCTTGTTATGTTGGAGATCAAGGTCTTATATCAGTTGGACAGTCGTGCAAGCAGCTTGAAGATCTCAATTTGCGATTTTGTGAAGGCCTGACGGATAAGGGTTTGGTTGGACTTGCTGAGAGTTGTGGGGAATCATTAAAGGCTCTCAGTATTGCAGCTTGTGCTTGGATAACTGATGCTACTTTGAAAGCAGTCGCCTTGCACTGTACCAGACTTCAAAGCTTGTCATTGGATTCCGAAATGATTAAGAATGAAGGGATAATATCTATAGCTCGTGGATGCAGATGTTTGAAAGCTTTGAAGCTACGGTGCACCAATGTTACTGATGAAGCTCTTCAAGCTGTGGGTTCTTTCTGTTCATCATTAGAACTGTTGGCCCTATACGGCTTTCAGAAATCTACTGACAGGTGTTATACCTTTTCTCAATTTTGTATTTCTTTTGTCTTAGTTACTACTCTAAAATGTCTTTTAGTCTTGATTATATAAGATTACGAAGTGTTGCCCAAATGAATTTGGCATCTTCCTATAGTTTCTGAACATGTTTTAATGTTAAGCTTGGTCTTATTCTTTTTCAAAAGTTTCCCTACTAATTCGTTGTTATGATCGTTGTAAAATTATTGAAACAACTTATGATTCTAATCTGACTTGTTCTGTTGGCTGCTGAACTATGTAACCTTTGGTTTCTCTTGTGACCTGTAGGAGTCTTTATGCTATTGGTAAAGGTTGCAAGAAGTTGAAGGATCTCACCCTTAGTGATTGCTATTTTTTGAGTGATTCAAGTCTAGAAACTGTTGCCACTGGTTGCACTCAGCTGGCACGTCTAGAGATCAATGGCTGTCACAATATTGGAACTTCTGCATTGGAATCAATTGGAAGATCTTGCAAGTATGTTTTCAAGTGACCTCTTATATTATGGCACATGCATTGATTCATTTGTCAGATCCATGGTTTACTGGTTTCTAGATTTTCTTTAGGGGATCAATAGGATTCTTCATTTGCTGCCAATGTTTTTAATTGGGGTTAATGTTAGCACATGCCCTATATTTGCACCAAATTTGGTTTGTAGGTCTCTCTAGAATATATTATTGAATATAACCATTCACATTTAGCGATCGATGGTTATATCTTCATTTTTATGCAAAAGCCCAAATTATACAAAAGACTCAATATGCCTAGTGAGATATGAGGATCCAGTTTTTGCAAAACAAACCAGAATATATGTAGCTAAAGCCAGGAGGGTCTTAGCTTCCTAAATGTATAATGAAGTGCTGGAAAATCCTTATAGCAGCGATACATGCCATAAGACTCGTGACACTACAATTCTTATAGTCGATGTCTTTTGAAATTCCATACGTGCTTATAACTTGTGCTATAATAGAATAACTAATGTATTTATCTTGTACTGTTGATAGAGGGCTTTGTGAGCTAGCTTTGTTATATTGCCAAAGGATCAACAGCAATGCTCTGCTTGAAATTGGCAGAGGTTGCACATTGCTACAAGCTCTTCATTTGGTCGATTGCCCCAGTATAAATGATGAGGCCATCAGCAATATAGCTCAAGGTTGTAAAAATCTGAAGAAACTTCACATTAGACGATGTTATGAGGTATAATTCCCTTCTGTTAAGTGTTACTTGAAAAGTTGGTGTTTGCATGTTGATTGAATAAGTGTTATGGTTTCATTTAGAGTTTAAAGTGGATATGTTATTTTTTTAGTTAATATTTGTATTATTTGCTTTGGGATCTTCCTTCTTGCTATGCCTAAGAGCTTACACCCTTTATGTAGGCAATAGTATATGCAAAGCATGTATTTTGATTATATATAGCCCTTATATATAAACATATGGAGAACAGTTTTTGACAAAAGGAAGACATTGAGCAACCTTGCCATTCCTCTCCCCAAAAAAAAGGGAAAAATAGAGAAAAAGCTTACCAAGTTCACACCTTGACCTTAAACTGTATTTAGAAGATACAGTACATATCAATATGTAAGTTCCCTTTCAAATCACCTATTGATTTTTCCGACTTTGTTATAACAGTAACTCGATTTGCCAGTTAAAGATGTTTAGGCATTTATTCTACACCTTGTTGCAATGCCTAGAGTGATCAAGAAAAGATATGTGATATTTTTATCTTTCCTCTTAGTTACTCCTGGACAATTAAGCTTCTAAGTAGAAATTTGCTTAAAAACGAACGTATTACTGTGTGATGTGTTATATATATATATATATATATATATATATATATATATATATATATGTATACTGTGTGATGTGTTGCTTATAATTATTCAAATGTTCACTTCTAAGCTTGAAGGCCTGTTGAGATGGAATAATGTTAGCTAATTGCTGGTATTTATATGGATATATAATGACCATTTCCTCTTTGACAGATTGGAGACAGAGGTATTGTTTCTATAGGCGAGAAATGTCAGTTCCTGACAGATTTAAGTCTGCTTTTTTGTGACAGGTAGAGACAATTCTTCCTCCTGTATTTATTCAAAGTTTGATTTTCATTAGCTTTCTTTTATATGATGTTTTTGTCACTTTGTGTTGTTTCGATTTTTTAAGACGTAATGTTCCTTATAACTGAATTGATCTGACACTATTTACAGTTTCCATGTCTATCTATAAATCAAGTATGGTACCTCTGTCTCTAATGTATCTCTTTTTAGAAAAGAGCGTGCTTGTTGTCATCATTATTGCACCAGGTCTCTTTATTATTATTTTTTTTTTTCAAATTGCAGTTTCCATTTTCTTAGTAAGGTTGCTTTTTTTTTTCTTAAAGCAAGGTTCATGAATCTACGATAATTATTTGTTTTTTTTCCTTTCTTCTTATAACAAATGTGCTATCTGTGACAACTCCAGATGTCGTAGTTGATATGACTTTTCTTTGATTCATTTGTAGGATTGGGGATGAATCGCTTATTGCTGTAGGTCAAGGTTGCCGCCTCCAGCATCTTAATGTTAGTGGGTGCCTTGAAATTACTGATGTTGGATTGACAGCTATTGCTCGAGGCTGCCCTGAGCTTATCTCTCTCGATATAAGTGTTCTGCAGGTCTCTCTCTCTCTCTCTCTCTCTCTCTCTCTCTCTCTCTCTCTCACACACACACACACACACACACACACAACGCAACACAACCTACCTGACTTTGCGAGTGCCTTTCCTGGTACTGTTTCAACTTTAGATATCACTCTGTCCACACTCTAATTGGCAGAGCCTAACAATCTAATTGACAGAGCCTGACAAACCACCAATTCAAACAATCTTACACCATGCAATCCATCTCGGGGACTAATCTATAATTTTACAATAAAAAGTAAACTATAAAAATAACAATTATTAGTAACAGGGAAAGGGATGAACATAAAGAAGTTACTTTGTGAATGTGCAACTACCTTGTCACTTTTTGTTTGTTTAGTTCCAAACTGCTGTACAAAGAATCTTTGTATATATTTCGGGATGTTATAAAATCTAGTCTAATAAATGATGATTGTTTTGGGGCATACCTGATAATGCTGTACCAAATCTCTACCTAATTCCTTGATAATCTTATTTTGTACAATGCATATTATTATCAATACCCTGGTTTATGTGCATGCGGCACATGCCTGATCCATGAGTAGCCGGCACCGAGACGTGGCCGAGCCCTCCGTGTGCGGCACAAGCGGCACTTTTTTGGATAGATCCTTTCTAAGAGCTACATCAACACTGTATGTGGTAGAAAATTATGTACTATATATTTTTACTATGTAAAACGTTTGTAGAATTATGTGCTTTATACATTTACTATGTAAAACTTTTGTATTTATTATTTTATTATTTATTTTTAATTATTATTTAAATAATTTTAATATTTTAAAAATAAAAAATTGTATGGATCGGCACAATCTGCTAGATCCGTGCGTCTTGAGTTTCGGATTTACTAAAATTCGGTTCAGCACAATACGGAAAACATGAGTCAAAACTAGCATACGTCTTATGGATTTACTCATATTCTTAATTTTGCTTGCAGAACATAGGGGATGCATCGCTGGCTGAGCTCGGTGATGGATGCCCTTTACTTAAGGATGTGGTGCTATCGCACTGCCAGAAAATAACCGATGCTGGCATATCTCACCTCGTCAACAATTGCCCCAATCTCGAGACATGCCACATGGTCTACTGCCCGCTTGTGACTTCTGCAGGAGTAGCTACAATTATTTCGAGCTGTCCTAACATAAAGAAGGTTCTAGTGGAGAAGGATAAAGTCAGCGAGCGGACTAAAAGAAGAGCTGCTTCTGTCCTTACTTACCTGTGCGTTGATCTATAAAATGCCTTACCACCCTGTAATACTCAGAATCTGCTAAAGATATCTCTAAAAATCTCTAAATTGATATGAAACTCAGGGGTGCCACATTCTTCAAATACTGGGTCTATAAGTACATTTATTATAAATGTGGTATTAATGAGTTTCACATTATTTTAGAGATTTCTTTAGATATCTATTTAGAGATGCTAGCCAGTTCACTTGCTGAACTGGATGAACTTTTAAATGCAACCACATTTATGCATCAGGTTCTAAAAATCTTCTCTATATTATTTCCCTCATGCAGCTATATCTGAGAAATAGATGCTAGACTAGAGAAATGCCCCTGCTTTTAGTCAAGGTATTGGATTCATTTAATAATTTTTTTTAAAAAAGGTATTGGATTCATTTGGTTAATACCGTAGCCTAGGTTTTGGCTATGGGCAGTTCCCAGTTGTCCCCATTCCTGTATCGGCAGAATTTCATTGCAAGAAAGGATTTGTAAGTGAGATTTTTGTTTTTAATATCAATTTATTTTAATTTAATAATTATTTCTAGAAATTGATTTTAGTGGAATTAGACAACTAAGCTGGAGTCCGGTTTAAACTGTCGAACCATTTTCTTATTTCAATTTTGTTTCTAATCTTACTTCCTCTTCTCAGCTCCACCCCGAATCCTTCATTTAACAACTTTTTCTATGTTTATCAGACAATTCGAAAGGTAGTCTGTGTGGCTCAAGAAGTATATGCCGTGGATTTAAATTTGTGTGGCTGTTAAGTTTTATATTTACGTTCGCGTGTCCATCTGAGAAGGAGATGAAAAATTCGTTTATGGTAGGTCTATATTTTGTTATAAGAGAATTGGGCAGGTCTTTTGGTATGGAGTTTATTAGTTATGAATTATGATGATTGCTTACATACAAAATTTTCAAGATAAATATTAAAAAAAGAAAAAGCGTTTTTTCTGAAATATTATGTAAGAAGTTATATTTTGGAGAAAATCCAATTTAAGTTAGTATTGAGAAAAAACTTTTGAGTAGAAATCATTAGTATGTACAATCTAATATTGTTTAAATACGAATAGTAATTCTACCAAATATTATTTTGAGAATTAATTATGACTCATTTGGTTAGTTTTTAGAATATATTTTAGTAACATGAATTGTGATATACCAATTGGGTTTCCTAACATGTAATTTTTGTATATGCCGTAATGTCAAGTTTTATATTATAATAATTTTTTTTTTATTTTGACAGTCAAGTTCAGATTCTCTGTACATTTTAACTGAGTAGAAGAGAAGCTATTTTTTACCTTGCAAAAAGTGTCTAAGTAATATATATATATATATACTATATATATAATATATATATATATATATATGCTATTAGCTGATAATATTCTTGATAAGCTAACATCTCAGCATTTAATCTCTTTGATCTAACGGTTGAGATTTAATTTTATACTTGTCGTTAAGTATTTAACAACGTCGTTAAGTGTTAAAAATAAATCTCAGCCGTTAGATCTAGAAGATCAACAGCTGAGATACTAGCTTATCAAATATTATTTTCATGTAGAACTGAAAATAATCTTTATATATATATTATATATATATATATATATATGTTCTCTTCTCCGTTGAATCAACAGTGAATGAATAATTTTTCCATGAATAAAATGTGGACCCTCTCTCTCTCTCTCTCTCGTTCTGAGAAGCAGCGGAAACGTGTACTCCAACTCAACAACCTTTTCCGTCCGTCAGCAAACAATATTCTAACGCCGTCAATTCATTTTTTAGACAATTTGAGTTTAATATGGTTAATTAGCCATTATTTTTTAAATATCTTCTATAGCATGTCTTAATGTTGAATTCCGACGAACTAAATTAGTACCACTAGAATATATTTGTGTAATAAAATTTGTGTCAGTATGAACAAAGTTAATGTTGTGGTCCATGTGGAATGTCATAGACGAAATATTTTTAAAAATTTTAAATATAATATTTATTTATTTTATTATTTTCAGCAACTTCATATATCTAAAAGGTACTTTAAATATATTTAAAAATTTTCCAAAATTGTAGCTTTTAAACTATGACTTGGATGGTTTTCTTGACCCTTTTTTTTGAGAGATTTTTTTTTAAAAATAACAAAATACATAATAATAATAAATTGGTTTTATATTCAAAACTTTCTCCAAATAACTCTTAAAAAATAATAAGAATCTTCTCACATAAACGCCGTTATTGACCCGTCAGTCCTGGTCACGTTCTCCAATTACAAGCAGCGCAAAGAAGACCTTCGCTGCCGTCGCATCCGACGTCATCACCTTCCTCTTTCACCGGCCTCAACCTCAACAACCCCCGTTTACCACCTTAATATAATTTATAACGACTCTCCTATATTACCAAATTTCAATCATTTTCTCGTATTCACCAAATGATACACGTTCGTGATCGACGAGTTGAACCTCACTAACCATTGAATTGTTGTATATATTCTCATCATGGAGACCTCAGGAGCTGTTTGATCTTGTTGCTGAGCATTTAGTCTCGTATAATTTGTTTTTCATGGCGGCGGCGAGTTTAGATTGGGAATCATTGGCGGAGGCGACTTCGGGAGCGGTGGGGGCGCTCGTCAGCACCACCGTGTTATACCCGCTTGATACTTGTAAGACAAAGTACCAGGCTGAAGTCCGATCACACTCCGGCCATCAGAAGTACAGGTGAAAATCATCACTCTATTTTTTCAAGAATTTGTGTTATTTGTCAGTTTATATTGTTTTGGTCGATTACTGCCTCCATTTAGGTTGTGTTTATTTGCAGCTTGTTGGATAGTTTGTAGCTTTGTGGGCTATGTTTAGTTGCAGCTTGTATGAAGTTCTCACATGTTAGCTCAAGTAGTTTGCTTTTACAAGCTAAACAAGTTAGATCCAACTACTAGCAGCAAACAAACACACCCGAAACTCAATAGTGGGCCATCCCAAAAACCACATGGTAGTAGATGGTATAGTCCTCCAGGTTATTAACATATCCCGCATCAATCTCATACTTTTATGTGGAAGCTAAAGGTCATGAAAAATATCTTCTTATATCGGTGTTTTGATGGCTGCACAACATTGACGGCTAACAAGGACAGCAATTCTATGTGGCTACTTTGGTCAGGAAACCATGTACTTCTTATCCCACTTCCAATCTAGATTAGCCAGGACAAAATGGGTTGTCGATAGTGTTCACCAACACTATCTAGTCTCGAGAGAGTTGATTCTTGGACTATATTGAATTTAAGATATAAGATAAACATTAGTATTAGTTTTGTTCCCTTATTACGATTTCTAAATTTCATTTCTGTTTCTAGTTTTGGACACTTTATTGACAATTGCATATATAACCCAATTGCTGCATTCTATTCACCTATATATTTTGCTGGACTTGTTTATATAGGAATCTCTCAGATGTATTTTGGGAAGCAATATCGACCCGTCAGGTCCTTTCTCTGTACCAAGGGCTAGGTACCAAGAACTTGCAGTCCTTCATATCACAATTCGTTTACTTTTATGGCTATAGCTATTTTAAGAAGTGGTATTTGCAAAAAAGTGGTGCCAAGTCTCTTGGTACAAAGGCAAACTTGGCAGTCGCTGCAGCAGCTGGTGCATGCACGGTCCTTATAACTCAGGTACTTTATGTTCACTAGTAATATGTCAGCGTGAATCCCCTTCGACGCCCTCGTATGAACCTGCTATCAAACAATTGCCAACTAATAGAAAGTGTTCTTATATTCAAATCATTGAGGTGTTTTTCAAATGTTGAGCTTATACTTTGCTGGCCTTTCAGCCATTAGATACAGCATCTTCCAGGATGCAAACAAGTGCATTTGGGGAATCAAAGGGACTGTGGGAAACTCTTTCACATGGTTCACTTAGTGAGGCCTTTGATGGCCTAGACATTTCTCTGCTCTTGACGTCAAATCCATCTATTCAGGTATTTACTCTGTCGACTTCCTGATGGAACTATAAAAACTCGTGTGATAGTGGATATCTGAACTGTATTACTATAATGATTTGAGCACTTCGAGGTCATATGGCTTTACTCATCTTGTTGTAATTGGTCCTTGTTCTTACCTTGTTTGCATGTTTATGGTTGTCACAGAAGTTGCACATAACCTGCTATTATGTGGTACGTATATGCTGAACATGTAGTTTCGCTGTCTTATCAACATGAACAAAGAATTAGCTTGTGTTGTTTCAGATCTACTAAGAAACATAGAGCAAAACATAAGGCATCTTGCAGAGTTACAGGCCTTTCGAACCTCGGCACACACCTTTTGGTTTTAGCAGTTCATGTTTCTCGTAGTGTGATTGCTATCTAGTATTTTAGCAGTTCAAGGTTTTAGTGATTGGTATCTAAGTAATTCACCGTCAAATGACATTGACATTGGGTCTTAGGGCGCTAATATAAGATTGTCCTACTACTATGGAGAAAGAAGCAAGTGCCTTCAAGTTGGCTTCTCTTCGTGAGTTAAGTTGTTCAACTAGCTGTAAAGAGACCATGTGAACATTACAGATGTGCCTTGCTATTGCTGTCCTTGGATTTTTAGAAGAACATCCCTAGCAGAGTGCCTATTTGACTATTTTAAAGAAGTGCAAAATATGAATCCGGAGGAATGAAAAGAAAACATTTTCTATTTTCAATAACATCTTTGATATTTGAGGCTTAAAAAATTATTTAGAATATCTCAGGACAATAATTCTCTTAGTTCCAGTTAAGACTGGGGTAGGACCTCTATTTTTGGATTGAAGATGGGGCCCCTGACGAGTTTTACACTAAGGACCAAATCATCCTGCAAAAAGGGAAATGCTTATTTGTTTCCAGCACTTACTGGATTTAACAACTACGCTCATTGGTGCATAGTGGAGTTGTCAAATTAATGTCACATTTTACCATTTCTATCTAAAGTGAAGCTTTTTGGCCAATAAACTTACTACACTCTTTACTTTTCAATTAAGGCCACTAGTTGACCTATGTCTGACGCCCTTGTTACACATATCATGTCACTGTATATTACAACCGCCAGACATTAACCATTTAACAAAAATGTAGAAATGTAAGGCTAGATTTGATCGTCAAAATGATGTACTTGGTCTTGATGGTAGTTTATGAAGATTACTAGTGAGAAGCTCAAATGGATTTTTTTTTCCCCTTCTATTTTCTTCCTTAGTTGCCTCTGGTTTGCTGGTGTTCACGGCATTGTCTTGCTACAATGCCAATACAGCAAGTACTGCATGTGTAACTGTCTTGTCTTGACAGATGGCTTTCGGCTTTGCTTATTAAAATAGAGGAAAATGTCCGAAGTATTACAGACAACAAAGGTGCAGCAGTCAAGTGTGATTTTGTCCGTTGAAACTTGAAACTGATGTGAACTTTTTTGAGAATAACCAGATCATTGGGACATTGGAATCACCTTCACATATATCTAGTCCTGCTAGATTATTTTGCTGAAGTAGATTGTTTTTTTAACAATAAAAAGAGATGCTTAAGCATTATCTAGGAAGTTTTGATTAGGAGAAGTAATCATATACGTAATGTTATTAGCATCAGTTCTGTATTCCTTTTACTTCATGGTATAATGTCAAATGATCACTTTTGTTATTTAGCTTAAACACCTATTTTATAGTCACTCTTGAATGGACAGGCTTATTACGATTGGGTACTTTAAAATACTGGAGACTGCCTTGAACCTTGAGTCTGGTTACATGCTTAGATTAATCAAGTGGACTTATTGTCTTTGTAGGATGTCTTCCTCTTGGATTTATGGATTCTTTATTTCTTTACCTTTGTCCATCTACAATTTGTATGAACTGTATATGGAATTTGTGATATGATATTTGTGGTTTGATATTTGCAAATATAGACCCAGTTTGTCTGGAATTATTAGAACGGAAATTTTTCAAAAGTGGTAGATTGTGACATATGCTAGAGGTAGCAAAGATCTATTGTACTGTAACCAAACTAGAACCAAGCTGGGTGCGTTCCTGTGCATGTATCTCAATGCTGCTTCGGATTTTGGTTAAAAAAACCTAGGTCAATAATTATTGTGCACCTTTTAGGTTTAAGTGACCAATTTCTATTATAAATGTATGTATCACAAAAAAGGTAATTATAGCAGACACTAATACTTGGAAGCTGTTCTTATACCTCTTCTATTCAATTTGGTTTCCCTTATGCTATTTATTATACCTTCTTCAAACTAGAAGAGTTAAAATTTATGAATGGGCCTCCCTGAAGATATTTTTTTTGATGCTCATCCTTTAATGTGAGCTTCCATCTCAATGCAATTGCTGCTAATTAGAAACAATACAATCAAGTTGCCCATTAGATTAACCTGTTTTTAACCAAAATATATAGCTGATTTTAATTTGTCTGTGCATCAGTTTTATTAGAAGAATGACTGATTGTGGTCTGTTTTCAACTTCCCCTGCAGTATACTGTATTTGATCAACTGAAGCAAAGATTATTGACGAAAAGGCAGAGACATCACATAACATCGGGGTCCAATAGCGGTTCTCCTGAGGCTCTTTCTGCCTTTTCTGCTTTTCTACTGGGTGCCATCTCGAAAAGCATAGCAACCATAGTAACATATCCAGCAATTAGGTAAGACTTCATCCAGATATTGTTAGCAAATGATCTTGACGTCAGTATGTCACCAAAGTTCTACTTCAAGAACAACAAATTATAACAACATCTCAATGATAAGTTCCGTCTTTGATAGGGTCTGGAAAAGTAAGATATACACAGCCATACCTTAGAGGAGGATGTTTCCATAGGATTCTCAGCCTGGAGAAGCAACTCCACGACACACAAACATACAAGCAAAAAATTCCGCAGAATAAGAAAATGAAACTGAGCATATGTCCAGAAACAAGCATGAACCATGCACATTATATATATCGGCAATATGTTTAATTAAAGAACTTTCCTTTTTTATTTGATTTAGAATTTTGAATCCCGTGGTCCAGAATCTATAAAAATTGAGTTTGGAACTAACTAACTAACAATATATATATATATATATATATATATATAAACACCCAAAATAACCCCAAGTTCCACTTCACTGCCTACTTGTATGCACTTTGATAATACTGTAGTACTCTAGAAGGTAATTGTTTTCTAGTTAATTCTTCACCAGTTTGACTTGCGTGTTCATCATGGAAATATCAGACTAAATGACAAAATTTCTTATATTTGAACAGGTGTAAGGTCATGATACAGGCATCATCGGAACCTGTAGATCGATCCAAGAAAGAAGAACCTAAAGCTCCCAAAACTATGATGGGCGCTTTATGTGCTATCTGGAGAAAAGAAGGTATACCGGGCTTTTTCAAGGGATTGCATGCTCAAATTCTCAAAACTGTTCTAAGTTCAGCATTACTGTTGATGATAAAGGAAAAGATAACAAAGAGTACTTGGGTTTTGATGCTTGCTCTTCGGAAGTACCTGCTTGGTTCACAGGCAAGAATCAAGAGGGCTTGAGGAAACAAAGAAATTTTTGTTGGTTTATAGAAATAAGTATTTGGGAAGTGTCAGATCTTAACATTAGTAAAAGTAATAATTCAACGTTGTCTTTGTACCTTGCTGTTATCTACATTAGCACTGCATGATACCCGTGGTTTTCGCCCTACCCTCGGGGTAGTGTAACCCTCGGGTAGTGTATTGTGAGGATTAATGCAATTCACGCATCTTGGAACGGGTTCTAGTGATAAATTGGTTGAGGGAAGTCACATTATCGCGATAACTAGGCTTTCTTCAGCATTTTTCTCTATACATATAATGGCATTATACCCCTTAAATTTGAACATTCTACCGAAAGTGATGGGTTGTTCATGGTATAACCACTTTTATTTGCCAATATACCATTGTTAAAGTGAAATTTTGGTTGTAATCTTTTGAATGTTATATTATTTGTGTGAATCTAGATTTTCTGTCCTCAGTTCGAGTTACGTCGCCCGTTCCACCAATGATGCGCTGATATATGTCCTGAATCTAAATTTTCTGCATCTCTTTGAATATCTATATTATAAAACTGATACAATTATAACACCGAATAGTAAATAAGAGGCGGGACAGACAATGTCATAAGAATTGGAGCAGAAGATTTGATTTTCACATATGTGTACTCTTATATGTTTGAGCTTACCTTCAAAAAAAATGACACTTATTGCTAAATTAAGTTAATTTTGTCATGGGCATATTTTTTAGAGTTTTTACAGTCCTATCTCCTTCTTGTTAGAATTTTTTGTCCAACGTAACATGAGATTAATAAATCTATAAGCAAGGCTAGATATTCCAAATTAATCTCTAATTCGATCACTAAATTCATATAAAATCAAACATATTTTTTCTTTTTTTTTTGAAGGATGATAACAAATATAAATCGTGCAATCCTTCAAAGGTAGATAGAATTCTATCTCTAATTCGATCTCTAAATTTATGAAAAAGTCATTCATAAAGTCAAATCGAAGACAATTATAAAGGGCAATATAGATCAAAGGTAGATGGAATTTTTATTCATAAATTAAGGATGTAAACCTTGCAATTGCCTCAAAACAATTACCTTAGCAACTAGTTAATCATTTCCGTTAGATACACCAACGTTCTAGATGATATTATATCAACGGTCGTGATGAATCCGTGATTTCAAAATTCGAAAACGCTTCAGCTCAAAGCAGCACACGACCGCTTTCTCTGTGACCGTTATATCATCAACTACAATAAAAAACACACGCTCTCTATCTTCTCTGCTCTCCTCTCTCTCTCTCTCTCTCTCTCTCTCTCTCTCTCTCTCTCTCTCTCCTCTCTCTACGACCCGCCATGGTTAAGGAAGAAGGAGTTCTCTCTCCGTCTTGCTTCGAGCAGTTGCAGGTGAACGAAGTCGCCGGCAAGCATCTCATTCCCCAACCGACCCCTGAAAACGAAGGCATGAAGATCTCTAAATTCGTCTTTTTATCAATAACGTCTAAGATAATTCGTTTATTGATTTCAATGGCTTAATTTACAGTTAGGGAGGCAGATTCGAGCGTTTATAAGAAAGTGGACGAAGACGAATCCAGTAACACGATCGTGGTTAGTAAGCCCCCTTTTGCAAAGTTATTTGATCTTATTATGTCTTAGTTGATGGCATCCTAGCAGTTAAATCGACTGTTGTGAGCACTTTCAGCAAAAATGGGGATCCCCCATGCTGGGGTTTATGTGCCAAACCGTTCCAGTAACTTGTTTAGGGACGGGGCTACTGTAAAAACAAAATTTTATCTGTTACTTCGTAGATTAAAATGTGCTTTCAAATGATTATCGTTTTTCTTTCTTTCTGGCGGGGGTTCATCCGTACCTGGTCGGCTTAGAGGCAGGGTTCTCTCCATCTCAAAAACAATACTCTCTCTTATTTGATAGTTGAAATCTCTAATTTTCCTTAAAGAATCATATTTTAACTTTATTTCAGACGTTTAAGGACGATATGCTCATCCCCTCCCCCATACTGAAGCAATCTGCGCTTGAGACATTCTTCGGATCTGATCTATCCTCTGCTCTTCAATTTCTCGGTAACTCGAACTTCTATTTCAATTCTGTTTCACTATATAGTTGAAGTATGGCTTATGCGGAATATCTAATTTAGGAGCTAAGTACAATGCTTTGATGAAGAAGCACCAAGAACAGATCGAAACTAAAGCAACTGAGTGCGAAAACCTAAGAAACAAATGCGCAACAGAGTGTGAGCCTAAGTATGAGACCCTAAAGGTCAAGTACGTGCAAGAGTGCGAAGAAAGGAAGCACCTTTACAATGAGTTGATTGAAATTAAAGGCAACATTAGGGTTTTTTGCCGGTGCAGACCACTAAGCTCAGAAGAGATTGCTAAAGGCCATACATCAATTTTAGATTCTGAAGCCTCACAGGATACTGAACTGCAAATCATTGCTGCTGATTCTTCTCGAAAGAAATTCAAATTTGATCACTTTTTTGGTCCACTGGACAACCAAGGTGAGGAATTTAACAAATATTTGTAATTTCTGTTGATTGCTCATGTTAAATACTTCTCATGCCTCATTATGATTCATATTTTATTTTAATAGTTTGATAAGAATACAATCGTTATTTCTTGCCATGTGCTGTATATATGTATATTGTTGCAACAACAAATGAGAGTAGCACGATGAGGATATAAGCTCTCAATTTGCTGATGAAATATGTTTGAAATTTGTAGTCATTTTGTAAGTTGCTCAATCTTAATTACTTTCATGCCTTCTCTGGATTCTTATTCTAGTTAGTAAATTGATAAGAAAACTCAATATTTTGTTGAATGATATGCTATTTTTTAGCATATTCCCTTTCATTAGTTAGCTTTCAGACTAGCTTGATAAAAAAACTCAACATTTTCTTTTTTTTCTTTCTATTCTTTTTTTTACATATTCCCTTGCCATGTCTTGTTTATTAAGTTAGTAATCGAAACCAATTTTTGCAACAAATTTCTTGCAGAATCTGTTTTTGCGGAGACATCACCACTTATTAGATCAGCAATGGATGGATTTGACGTATGCATTTTTGCATATGGTCAGACAGGAACAGGAAAGACATTTACCATGGAAGGAACACTAGAAGATAGGGGTGTCAACTATAGGGCCTTGGAAGAACTATTCAGGATTGCTAGGGAGAGATCTTCTGTTAAGAAGTATAGTTTCTTCGTTAGTATGCTGGAGGTCTACAATGAAAAAATAAGAGATCTCCTGGCTGATAACTCACATAACAACACAAAGTAAGTAGTGGTTTTTGTGAAGATGATTTGGCTTGTGAACATACTATATATAACTTCCTTATCTTTGTATTTGCTTTCTGCTTTATCCCTTTCTTCGTAGGTTGGAAATAAAGCAACTGGCTGATGGGACCCAAGATGTTCCGGGACTGATCGAAGGCCAGACCAAAAGCACCGATGAAGTCTGGGAATTGCTCAAGTCAGGAGCCAGAAATAGATCAGTTGGATCAACCAATGCTAATGAGCTTAGTAGCCGTTCACACTGGTAATATATATATATATATATATATATATATATATATATTAGTCTCGGTTTCCCATTTGGAATATGATAACTATTATTCTCTTTTTCCTTAATGATATATGGTATGTTTGCATTTTTCTCTTTCTGCTTCGAACTATGGTTTTCGACTGTAAAATGTCCAGTTTTTTAGAATTTCAATGTTCAATGACCACTGAATTCATCTTTCTTGATGTTCCTTGTCTGTCGCTAATTCTGCTTTAAAAATATCATTTGTTCATTTGTCTATCATTGGTGTGTTTTCATCAAATGGGATACATCTTCTTAAAATTGCCTTATTGGCTTCTGATGATAATGACAGCTTAGTTCGTGTGACTATCAAGGCTGAGGATTTGGTGAATAGGCAGAGAAATAGAAGCAATCTCTGGCTGGTTGACTTGGCTGGTAGTGAGCGTGGGGCGAAGATTGATGTTGATGGAGAGAGGCTGAAGGAGTCGCAATTTATCAATAAGTCACTCTCTGCCCTTGGTGATGTCATATCTGCCCTGGCATCTAAGAGTCCTCATATACCTTTCAGGTTTGCTGCCAGCTTCTCCATATTCCATTATATGAATTGCATACGTTTGCCTTCTTGTGATGATATTATATGTAGCAGCAGCTAATGTAATGCTATACTGCCTCAAATTTCAGGAATTCAAAGCTGACTCATTTGCTACAAAGTTCTTTAGGTAAGATGTCTGTTGTCTTTATTGCAACATATGTTTATGGTCTATAGTTTTAAAGCAGACAAGAGGACATTATTTAAGCTATGCTGCACATTGCTCGTGAACCCTTTAGTTTGGTTTTAGCCGGTGAGCTTAAACATTTTATTTGTTTCATCATGTAATTGCTTGGTGGACTGCAATGGAGTACCCATGTGCAAAACAAAACCGTTTTCGCCCTATGCAACACTATTGAAATGGTTTTACAAGTACGATTAACACATATATTTAAGACTTTGGAAAGAACTCTGTAAATTTGATGGAGAAGGATTGTTACTTAATATACGAATTGTATTATAGTTCATGGTGTTGTTAGATTTTTTTTTTAATTTTATTTTATTTTTTTGCTTATGTAAATTTCTACATGATGCTACTGTGTTGCTAATATCCTCCTTATGACGTTGAACATTAAATGATTGACATTGTAATTGCTAACTGGAATAATAAGTTAAAATTATGGAATACAATTAAGTTTTCCTAATGACCAATTGTGTCAAGTAGGATATGGTTTATTCTTCACACACTTCTTTGTCGTTCTATCTCGTTGGAAATTACGTAGTGAATTGAATGTATGTACGTAGAGGCACTAGAGCATGAGTTTCAAGTGTATCATCTTGATATATATAATTACTAACGACCGTTTACTTTTTTAATTTCCTTCCTATATTTGTGCCATCAGAGAAAATTGTTCATTGCGTCATTTTATTGATACATACAAAGTTAAACAACACTACCTTTAACAGGGGGCGATTGCAAGACTCTCATGTTTGCACAAATCAGCCCAAGTTCAGCAGACGCGGGGGAAACTCTTTGCACCTTGAATTTTGCAACTCGGGTGCGGGGTGTCGAATATGGTCCTACCCGTAAGCAATCAGACCCAGCAGAAAGTTTCAAGCTTAAGCAAATGGTAAAGCACACAAATATTTGCTTTTAAAGAGTGAGCAACATAACTTCACCAAATTTTGGAATGAGTTTTCTGTTTGCATGCAGGCAGAGAAACTTAGACATGAAGAGAAGGAAACAGCTCGTTTAAATGAGAGCTTGAAAAGGATGCATCTTAAATATGCTTCTCGTGAGAACGTATTCAAGTCACTTCAAGAGAAGGTATTTAGAAGTTGATTTCATCCACTACATCTTTCAAACCAAATTGAGTAAAAAAAGCAGTGCTTTTTTTTTGTATTGTTCCAACGCAGTATGCTAATGTGTTTAGTACTTGTGATAGTCAGAGGAAATAATGGAAACAAAATACATCAGAAAGTGCATTTAATTTTAAAGACCATATTTTTTTAACTTTTTTATTTATCCTGATTAATTTTCTGGCTTTGAATATCTCATTTGTTAAATCTACTTCCCTCCTATTCCACCTTCTATGCTACCTCTCTTAAGATAGTATTTGTTAATCCTTCATTACTGGGATATGCAGATCCGAGAGGCTGAGCAAAGTCGTCGAAACTACCAACATAAGGTATTATGCAGAAAAAAAAAAAAAAAAACCGCCGAGCTTGCCACATTTCAATCATCCTTTTTTTTATTTAATGATCCTTGGTTTTGCTTTGGCTTACAGATCACAGAGCTAGAAAGCCAGCTTGATGAACTGAAGAAATCCAGATCTCAAGGAGAAGGAAGAGATACCATGAGCAGGCCGCCATTAGCCCCCATCAAAGAAAGACCACCTCTTAAAAGAATAACAAACCGCTTACCGCCTCCAGCTCCCCGAAGACACGGTATAGTCGGCAAACCTACAACTATAGATAAAGAGAACAGTAACTACATGAACAGGGAAGCTACGAATGAGAGCTCAGGGATGGTGTCATTGAAAGCACAGAGGATTCTGGTCACTCCATCCGACCGTAATAATCCGATGCAACCAAGGAGGAGGGCTTCCATTGCTGTTATGCCTCATGGTGAGGTTCATTCGCAGTTCTTCGGGTCCAGGATTCCGCGGAGGAATTCTGTGATGCCATTTGCACCATTAGCAATCACACCTCAAAGTAAATCAAGTTTTAGCAATACTAGCAAGTATTGTAGCCCAACTCAGTGGCGGGCATTATCGAAATCGAGGATTCCGACCAATAATTCTCCGATGCGGAGGTATAGGCTTGTTTCTAGCCCTGGGAGTTCAAATATGATGCATGCAAAGGGATTTAGTATGAAGAAAGGAGTCATTCTAGGCTCTCCGGCTCAGCGGAGGCCATCGATGCTTCCAGAGCTCTCTCGTGCTGCAAATCAAACTGTGATTAACAAAGAGACGGTTGGAAAGTTCCATGCTCAACGAGTTTTGGTCAGCAACAGAAGGAGATCTGTTATATGATAGCATGATTGGTTTCTTTGGTTGGAAGTTTCAGAAAGTGTGTGCAGGTCAATGTTTGTTGTTGGCTAACTTTGTGGACCATATTCGCTTTGATATGAAATGTATGTATAACGCATTCGTATTACACAGATATTGATCAAAGAGCAATTATGATGGTGTATTGTGCTATTTTACATTGTAATGATTGTATTTTAGATAATTATTATTACAACAGAATTCTTCATTGTTTACTGGACATTTGGCTTTTAGATGTAGTCATTTGAGGTTAGATGTTGTTTACACACGACTGGATGGATACTTGGAGAAGAACTGAGTAGAAAGAGAGTTGATATGGTGTAAGAGGAAAATGAGATAAAATTGTTTCAACACGTGTAACAAATATCCATCGATACGTCAGTTAGTTAGTAGACGTGGCGTGATAGAAATGACCCCATCAAAAGATATTGGAGTCCAAGAAATAGAAAAAAAGAAATGCTATTATTCATGATCATTTTGACCATGAAGAAATTAGGGCTGATGTAGCACAATACCACGTCAGCATATCTTTATTATTCTTTGACATTATATGTCTGGAAAAAAGCAATGTAACTTTTTTTGATAAGTGAGAAATAATTATTTCCAACACATTGAGATGTGAATAATTAATTCCAACACATTGAGATGTGTGAATAAAAATTTTAAATATTTTATTAAATACTTGGGCTGGTGTGGCATTGTGCCACATCAGCCTTGATTTCTTCATGATCAAAATGATACTGAAAAATATCATTTCTCAAAGAAAAAATATTAGTGGACCTAATAAAACCACCAAAATAGCCACCAATAGATAAAAAAAAATCAACTAAAAATATTATTTTTAGACTGGGGATCTTGCTGTAAGGGATCATTCCTTAGGTGTATTGGTTTTTTTTTTTTGTTATGAGTAAAGGTAAGACATGGGACAAAAAGCTATATACATGGTATTTATCACCTCCCTCTGCGCTGCCGTAGTGATTAATTGATTTCCAATTCATTAGTTTAAATTCTTCTTCAAAAGGAATTGAATGTGATCACTTGAACTTGGTAGTTGTTACTGGATCCATCATTTTGTCAAAAAACTCACAATCAACAGGATGCGATTCTCATTGATAAGGTGAGTTATTCATGTTAACACTGACTATAGGATTTTTAGGCGTTAAAAATACATGAAAATTTACCCTCTTTTTTTATTTTTAATATACAGCTTTTTCTAAGTAACTTTTCCTAATGAAATGTAACTTGTTAAAATTTGGGGATTATTTTTTATTTGTGTCTGAGGAATTTCCTGTAAAAATATGCGCTTGTGGAAGCTCTTTTTACTTGGTGATCTGACCCATGAAACACACTCAGACCCTATACTTTTACCGTTTCACTCAACTCCAAGCTCTTAATCCTAATTTCTTCTTCCACTCCCCACCGCGGTGCCACTGAGACAAAGAAACGACCGTCAGAGTTGTTTAATCGTAGCCGTCGAATCTTCGATCACTATTGTAGCATATTTATATATTATTCGAAATTAAAGTTAGGTGTTAGAAGATGAGTAACTCAAAAATAAGCAACTTACCAATTTAAACGCAGAGGAACTATGTTGATGGAGAGAGGAGATGTGGTGGAGGTGGTGAAAAATGTGAAAAGTGGTGGAAACTGTAAATGAAAGAGGTGAAAGTGGAATATAATCGGTGAAAATGGAACACAGGTGGCAAGAGGTGAAAATGGAACACAGGTGGCAAGCGATAGCTTTTTTTGGACCACGTGTCAACATAGGGTGGGTCTACACTATCATAACGTGGCTTCTTGTATAGGCAGATAATACCAACTTTATATGTATATATATATATATGCTAATCTCCACTCGACAGGAGCACGGCTCGCTCCTGTCGACTCAGCAACCGTCGGATCGCGACGATCTGACGGCTGAGATCACGCGCGTGTTTTGTACGAGCTCGAATCGATTTCAGCCGTCAGATCACCTCGGCGATCCAACGGCTACGGACTCGACAGGAGCGGGCCGAGCTCCTGTCGAGTGGAGATTAGTCTATTTCTATATATATATATATATATATATATATATATATATATATATATATATATATGGCAATAGGTGAAAATGGAACACAGGTGGCAAGATATTATTTTTTTTTTGGACCACGTGTCAACATAGGGAGAGTCTACACTATCATAAGTCATAACGTGGATTTCGTATAGGCAGAGAATACTAACTTTATTATATAGTTGCATTATTGATAGCTATTTTGGTTGCACTAGTTGGAAATAGTAACCCTAACAAACAAATTTATTTTGAAGAACACACATCCATGTATTTACACTCAATTTCACCGTATAATATGATGAGCATTGTAGCACTATATTATTTTGAAGAACGCTCATCATGGGATAGATGCAAAAGAAATGGAGATAAATCAAAAGAATTAAAATTACTAGGTCAATTAGGTCTAACTTCTGCTTTTTATTATTTATTTACTATAAATTAGACAAAATTAAGACCTATTCATTTTCATCTCGACTTTCCATCCAACAAAAACTTTAACCTCATGAAGCCAATGATCAAAAACAAACCAGCACCTTCAAAGATATATTATAAGCAAAGAATTGAAATAGTAAAATATTGGCACCAAAATTTATGGTGTCTAGTGTAAACTCAGACGCTTGCAGGTGATGGCCATACTAATATATTTATTTACTATTTTTTTTAAAAATAAAAATAAAATTTTTAAAATTTTATTTTAAGAATTTGGATATGCCGCGCTAGTTGTTTTGCTGGTAACTATCATACAGATGCATACTAACTGGCACAAACCAATTCGATTCTAACATAAAACTATGATCTGGACTAACGACGAACAAAATAATAGCAAACTTGTCGACCTCAAAGACGGTCTATATAAGGGGAAAAACATCTAGTAGCTATTTTCTTAAAGTTGTTACATCACTAAAAATCACAGTGATAAAACATGAAAAGCCAATTTACTGCTTTTCACTTGAGTGTATATAAGATCACTGCATTTTTCTTTTTCTTTTTTTTGAGGAAAAAGATTACTCTATTTTTCAAAGGTAAAAATATGATTTAATCCCCGTACTTTGACTAAATGGGCAACAAATCCTGATTTTCAAATGGTGAAAGTCAACATATATTGAAAATCAATGTGGATGGGTATAGGGGGGCCATTTTGCGCCTGTAGCAGTGGTCATGTTATTCATCTCTTTTCCAGCCATAAAACCAGAGTACAGTGAGAAACCACAAGTTGAAACCTCCGGGCACCAAACCGGCTGCTGAACGCCTGAACCACCTCCCGCAAAGGAAAGAACTAGTGATTAATAATTTAAACCAGGCATCATCATGGTGACCTGATGAAGGCAAAACATAAACTTCTATCACAAAACTTCTCAGGTACATCATAAACCCTAGCCAGCCTGCAGAGATTGCAATGGAGTTAGATGCTATATACTGCTCAACAGAATTGAACATCAAAGAGTCCTCATGAAGTGGTCATAGATGAATCCATTCTCAGGACGTCAAAATCCACAAAAATAACAGTTGTATTGTCCTTGGTTCTCATAGCTCTGGCTTCGTTTAATACATAATTTGCAATATTCTCCGCAGAACCCTCTTCATGTGCACTGCACGTCTCCTTCATCTGGAAAATTCGGTCACCAAAACCGTGATAAAACACTATAATAAGATCAATCATGAGAATTAGTTCGTGGAACGAGCGTTACCCGAAGAATAATCTGCTGTGCTTTCTTTGCGCTTACAACATCCCAAAGACCATCGCTGCGGATTTGCAAAATGCAAATATTATATCATATGGAAGTATATTAAATGGTTCTATATAGAATAGAAGTGCATTGAAAATTGTTTTGCAGAATAAGTCACCACCTCGCCAGCATTGCAAATGCAGTACACGTTTTTGTTATATGAACCGGTTGGCTCACATAAGGCTCAGAACTGAACCGCTCGTCTTGCTCTTTAAGAAACTTATCTCCAAGCATACGAGCAATGTTCAAACCTGTAGGAGGCCAAGAATGACCAAAGAGTTTCTGGACATATTAGTTTGACATCATAGGTACTAGAAAAATATTTACAAAAAGTAGGAGAAGATTACCGCAGATGCGTGCTTCGCCATCTTTCAATGGCTTTCCAGTTTTTATGAAGCGATTCTGCTCGACAGACTAGTTACTCTGTGATCCTCTGACATAACAACCTGTTTCCCACTAACACTGCCAAAAGAGTCGCTTCATCATTAGACCTTTATTGTAAACTCACCTCGCAAGTTGCTGTTAATGTACAGCAACTCGCAGGTGAGATTTCTTTACTTTTCTTTCTTACTTATTTTGCAACCTTGGGCACATATTGTAGATTTTGTAAAATATATATGTTTAGTTTTGCAACTTCGGCCTTCATGTTTGAAGTTTATTCAAAAAAACTCCATAACTTGAGGTATCAATTTCTTAGTGACAAGTTGTGCAACATGAGAATGAACTTTTTGAAAAAATTATACATGTAATTGATTGGCAAACTAAACCTCCAAGATTATATACTTTCTTTTTGTAAAGAATTTGAAAAAAGAAAAATAACACTGCATCTCCATGTTTTATCCAACCATGGATTACGACATATGCTAAGACAACTGAGGACTGGTTAAACATTAACATGCAGCAAGCACGGTGGCAAGCATGGTGAATGCCATTGCAGATTCCAATCTAACTTTTAACTTGTCCAACCTTTTATATTATACTAAATTGTTCCTTTATGAAGGACCAAGAATTTATTATTCGGGGGCTTCTACAACCAATTTGATCCTATGGTTGAGAAACTAGGACGAAATTGTCATGTACATTACTGCTGTGAATTGCAATTATGGTGGGTTCTTTCTACTCGAGAATGACAAATTTGGTCCAACGGGCCCAACACAGGGGCCATATCGATCAAAAAAGAACACAACTCTACAAATCCTGTTCCTAACATGATAACCGAAACGGGTAATGAGCGTTTATAAAATTGGTTGGCCAAATTGGACTTTTGCTTGTGCTTTTAATGGACGTGTATCAACAAATCAACCAATTCTAAATATATCTATAAACAGCCATTCGAAATAGCAGTGCTGTTTTAAAGTTCCAAGAGTAAAACAGGGGCAATATGAAGGTTAATGACGGAAGGATGACATAGCCACTTCTGCGACATATAATTTAAGCTTCGCAGAAGGCCAAGTTACATGTTATAATGATGGCATGACTAGCAATATGTAAACCTAGTTGCCCCACCACTCCTCCAAAGCCAGCATGGCCTGATATCTGATTTGACTGCAGTCAGCCTGTGAAGGGCTGGTGGGCAACTCTTTATGAAAAAAATCTTTTCATCTCCTCTCACGAGCAAGGAGGAAAAAAAAAAGGCGACCAGGAGAGAGAGAGAGAGAGAGAGTGTGTGTGTGTGTGTGTATGTGTTATGAACCGACTGCAATCGGTTCCATCGAGTGCCTGAGCGGCAGGATAAGCACCGGAGACCCACTATCGACATGATAATTATCTAAGAGACCTAATTAAGTAATAAACTAAATAATTTCTTCAGTTATCAATAACAAAAGTACATCCATATTTATAGAATCTAGCTCTCCAAAATCCTACTAAATATTTTTCCTAAATATCCTCCTAAAAATACTCCCCTAAAATAACTTCAAATAATATCTTTCATAATACAAATATTCTACTAAGTATTCTCCGCATAATATTCCTAATATATAATCCTAAATTCATACTCAACTCAGACTTGACCCTTGATTTATGTCTTCATACAGCTCGAACCCTTTTGACTTCGGTACAAAACATTCCATTGCTCTCGAAACAATCTTGTCCTTAAGTTTGGCAGTGGACGAAAATCGACACGGAACGACTTGATGCAGATAAGTTGTCATTGAGGCGGGAGCAGTTCTGAATACTATAGATCAACGCAAATCTTGAAAATTGGTTTGAATTGACGCAGATCAATAACCAAATCATAAGTGGGCCAACACATATTGACTCCTGAAATATGAATCGACGCAAATTGACTCATGATAATGTGTAACTCTGGACCGATGTAGATCGATCCTCAAATAGAAATGGACCAACGTAGATTGATCCTGTAAGACGATTGGACCAACACAAATTGATCCTAAAGCTATGAATTGACGCAGATCGACTCATGGTAATTTGTAGTTTGGGACCGACGCAAATCGATCCCCAAATAAAAATGGGCAATTGCAGATTAATCCCTATAAGATGATTGGACCAACACAGTTTGAGCTCATAGGTATGAATTGACTCAGATCGGCTCATGATAATGTTGGATCGACACAGATCGATCCTCAAAGAGAAATGGATCAACACAGATTGATCCCGATATGATGCTTGGACCAACATAGATTGATCCTAGAGATATGAATCAACGCAGACTCATAGTAATGTTGGATCAACACAGATCGATCTAAAGCAAAATAGAACTTGTAGTTTTTATTCCCGAGCTTGCAATGCACGATCAATAATCAATGGGTTTGATCGGTAAGTGGATTTGTAACTGAGCCAAGTGCTTCTATTGAACCAGTGGTTGAATCAGGTTTTCGGTTTGAATCGAATAGTGAGATGGGTCGTCTTATCAACAGCAGTAGCAACAGAAATAATCAGCGACATGAGGAACAAATCTTCAAGACAGATCGCAGTGCTTGATGGATTTGAGTAAGCAACAACAGCAGTAGCTTCAACTAGTAGCAACTGCAAGCAGCGTGACAGCTTCGAGTAGCTAGTTGTCGGGATGAAAGATCGCGCAGGAGCGTGGGGTTGCAAGAGGTGGCAGACAGAACGTAGATCTGAAGCAAATCTAATGACGAGCGAGAGGCCGCTGACGATTGCTGACGATGGAGATGATGGAGGTGGCAGTCAACAGAGCAGTCGATGGAGTCGAAGCGATGATCAAGACAAGCGAGCGGAGGAGAAGACGAGGAGATGAAGTCAGGCGATGGTGAAGAGTCGATGGTAGGGCAGAGACGGAGGATACGACGATGGCACATAGAATTACAACATATCCCGTTGTGGCAGTAGCGGCAACGGCGAAACTAACAGCAACAATGGAAACAACAGTGAAGCAGTAGTTTCCTTAAAGGATAGCGGCGACGGCGGATGAATACCTATCCGATGAATGCGATGAAGATCAAGGGGCAGCAGCGATGGCGATCAACTGCACCAACAATCGATGTTGCCGGAAAAGACATCGAGATGATGGTGGGGCGACGAAAGCAACGGCATATGACAGATTGGTGGTAGTCAACAGCACCAATAGATGTGCTCGTGGTGATCTTTGATCGGAGGTAGTCGGATGCCGTGAACTTGCAACGAAGATGAAGACGATTCGGCAGCAGCTTCGGAGAGATAGATCGACGGCTCTGATGCCAGTTATCATGAACCGACCGCGATATCAACAGGATAGTGGTAGGATAAGCGCTGAAGGTCCGGTATCAGCAGGATAATTATTTAAAAGATACATAATTAACTCCAAAAACCTACTAAATATATAGAAGCTAACCCATAAAAAACCTACTAAATATTTCTCCTAAATATCCTCCTAAAAATACTCACCTAAAATAACTCCAAATCATATCTTTTCTAATACAAATATTCTCCACATAATATTCCTAATTACATAATCCTAAATTCGGACTCAACTCAGACTTGACTCTTGATCTTTGTTTTCATATGATTCAAATCCCTTTGACCTGGGTACATAACAGAGAGAGAGAGAGAGAGAGAGGAGATATGGCTAGGGGTGTGCAACCAGTCCGGACCGGACCGAACCGGACCGGTCCGAAGATCGAACCTAGAGGAGACGGTGGACCGCGAACTGGACTGAACTAGGACCGGTCCGGTCCGGACCAGACCGCGAGAAATTTGGACCGAACCGGTCCGTAGGTCTCCTCTGAATCACTGTTGCTGTGCTGATCCAGATCCAGGTCGCCGGGCGCTCTGCTGTGGACCGCACCTCGTCGCCGCACTTGTTGAAGGAGGTTCGCCTCGCCGCCATCAACGCGCTACCAGTCCCGTCAGCGACGACGAGCCGCAGTTTCGATTTGCGACCACTGGTCCGCGAGCTCCACCGCACTCGGCGCTCACGAGGTGATCGAAGATGACGACGCAGCGATCCGGTCGACGACGCAGCGATCCGGTCGAAGACGCAGCGATCCGGTCGAAGACGCAGCGATCCGAGCAAAGACGGTGTAGACGACGACGCAATGATCCCGATCCGATCGAAGACGACGACGTAGTGGCCGATCAACAGCGACAAACGACAACGAAGGGAGGCAGAGGCGCGAGGGAGAAAGGAGGGGACAGCGGACCAAGCGAATGGGGCGGACCGCACCGCGGATCTCACCAAGCGGAGGATCGCGATTCGCGAGAATGGTGGGGATCGCACCAAGGATCACACCAAGTGGACTGGGTCGCGAGATGCAGATATGGGTCAAGCTTGTTGGCTAACCGGTCCTCGGTCCAGTCCACCAGTTTTACCAGTTTTGGACCGGACCGGACCGATGACCGGTATACGCTTACTATGTGGACCACGGACCGGCCCGAAAATGTACCGGTCCTGACCGGACCGGTATATGCACACCCTAGATATGGCAGGGGAGATCTAGGCGTGGCACCAGCTTCTTCTCTCTTTTTTAAACAGCGTTGGCCGTGGTAGGCGGCAGATGCATGTCGCCCGCCACATAAAACGATGGTATAAATACCATTAACAATGTTTATATTACTGGCATCATTTTTACCAATTAGGTAAACTATTTATAGAAACTAAGTACTTTTTCAACTTTATAAATCTCAAAGGAAGTTAGGAGAAAGCATACCTTATAAAACAAGCAGAATCGCCCACATTTGCACATTGTGCAAACATTTCTTTCCTATTGTCAAGCCAAATCAAAAGGACAGTAGCAGTACATCCCTGGAAGGAAATAGAATTGATTATAGTCCAAAATCTTCAGGAACTGATGAAGATCTTAAGACGACAGGAACATGACACTCATGAGCCATATAGCAAGAAAGACAATTTGCCCAGCATGTAAGACAAAAACAAGATTCAGAATCTACAAACCAAATATACATTCTAGACATCTGAAAAGCTCAGAAGTCAGACAAATACTGCCTCATACTCGCAGAATAACCTCCATTACATCATCCTGGAGAAACCAACATATTTCACTATGCATGCCTTATGTGCCACAACTCAATGGAAGAACATATTAGCTACTCGTTCAGATTTCTCCAAATAATGCCAAATCCCACAACTTTGATATTACCATAGAAACTAGCAGCCTAACTATGCCAAAATTAAAAACACCGTATGTAACTAAAAATGCCAAAGCTCTATTAAATTCTTATGCTGTATAGCTGCAAGCTAATTTCTAACTAGCAGCCTAAGAATGCGATTGTTTCATAACTTTCATCATAGTTTTCTTTAAAGGAACTTGTTCATTTTAACTACTAAACAACAACAACGTGTTTGGCTAAAGAAACATTAGATTGACTTTATAGACTAGCAGCCAAAAAAAAACAAAAAAAAAAAAAAAAAAAAAAAAACCTCATACTGATGGGTCATGTCTGCTTCAGTCCAAGAAAAGGCCTGCCTAAGGACATCAGCAGCATCACAACACGAAATAACCTTCTCTCTCTTTTCAAAATTTGACAAAATGTTTGCAATGTTCTCAGGCAGCATCCTGTAATAAACATTAGAGGCTTAGAGGCATTTTGTCAATGATGAAAGCATTCAGCAGGCATATGAACATTTATAACTTATGCTCAATTGAATCACTTATGGCACAAGTACACCAGAAAACACACAGGCGTGCACGCACGCACACACCAGAAAACACACATATACACACGCAGAAGTTCACCATATATATATATATATATATGGAAAAATGCCTATCTTGACTAATTTTAAGGATCTCTTAGCCATCATACTTAATCCATGGCGTCCAATCAAATAGAAACTATAGACATTTTTCGAAAAAAGGTGAAAAACAAACTGCTAAGCAATCCCCTGATACAACATAAACAAGCAACCATCTAATTATCAATATACTTAAAACTAAGGACAACAAAGTTATCTTGAAATACAAACAATAGGAGTAAAACAAGGAACATGACATGATCCATAACAATGAAAGAACTGAAACTGAAAAAGAAAAAGTACTAACTTGCTTGCAGCTTTGGCTGCTTCTGCTCCACCATGTCCATCAAAAATGCCAAAAAGTCCAAACTGCATTTAAATCATATTAGAATGTCCACTAAAAGAAACTACAAAGGTCTGAAAACACAAACCTGCTGAACCCCAGGAAGAGGCCACTGCCATAAGCACATGTCTTCCATTGGAAGCCTTTTTCCACCACGGCGCAAAGCCATCGGATCAGATGCTACACCTATTCCACTAGGTATTTGGCGCTCAGTATGTTGCACAATCTTAACCTGAAGATTAGAAAGACATATTTAAATTTATAAGATAAAAGTAAAAAGTAATAATAACTGCTGAAAAGTTCACTTAAAAATTAACCGATATAATTTGTAGATGGGCACAGCACAAGCATGTGGCCCAAGAAGCTGTTACTGATTTACTGATCGGATATATACATAACAGCTAATAGCAAAAATCGAAGTTCATATTGAAAATCAAACGTAATTTGAAGCATAGGAGCATTTCAGGATAGACTACATCAGAAGCCACAGAAAATTCACTACTGACATATCCATAAGGTACAAACTATAATGCTAGTTAGAATGGCATAGTAGAAAATTCAAAAGTTAAAGTTTCATAACTGATTCAACTAAGCTGGGCTGCAAAATTTCCACAACTAGATGGCAATGGTGCACAAATAGGTAACTCAATCTTTCAAGTTTAATGTAAAGCAAAAGAGCACTACTACAGAGCGACCTTCAGCTAGAGTACGGCACGGTGAGTGCGATTCGCATCCGGAGGAATGTAAGTTATATATGGATGAGATTTGTTGAGGCTGATAATCAAGGCGCTCTTAACCATTTTCCAAAGCAAAATTACTAATTCTCTGGGTACATGCAGCAGCTGCGCAAGTCCGAAGCTATATTCTTTACTTTTATCAAACGTGTCTTGCCTCCAACAATCCAAGGGCAAGGAACCACGATGTCAGCTTTCCTCACATTATCTCCGAATTTCATGTTAAATCCCAATGGCAACATAAACTTGGTAGGTCACCATCAATTCGTGACCTCCAATCCTATACCCAGCATATTGGGTGAACAAGATCCATTAAATCCCACAATAAGTTTGCTCAGCATCCCAAATTTAACATTGAACTTGAAACCTAACAACATCATTTTATGATTCGATTGCATCTTTTTCACAGGTCATAAGCAATAACTGAGAACAAGATTACACACCAACTAAGGTGCCAGGTGCAGAAGCTAAGAGAGTGGTAGATGTAACTAATTAAAATCTGTAGTGCATTATAATAGAACTTAAATGTCTTTAATAAAGAATAATGCAACAACAGCCCAGTGCAATCCCGCACAGGGTAAGATCTACAGTGCCATGCAGAAGGCTGGTTTCGTGAGGACCATCGGCCTGCAAAATTTACACCCAAGTGCACAAGCATGCAATCACACATTTAAAAAAGAGGTCCACAAAGCACACAAGCACGCGAGAATATTACAACCAAGCCCGCACAAAACAGGCAAGAATTCTCACAAAATGTCAGCAATGAAGGGAAGAAAACCAAAGAGTGAGAAAAGAAAGACGAGAACAAAGAAAAAAAAAAAACCAAACAAGGGCACCATCGCGAAAAC
This sequence comes from Xerophyta viscosa, assembly GCA_002076135.1. Lineage (NCBI taxonomy): Eukaryota > Viridiplantae > Streptophyta > Magnoliopsida > Pandanales > Velloziaceae > Xerophyta > Xerophyta viscosa. The sequence goes on along the minus strand of MJHO01000101.1, from coordinate 751,461 downwards.
ACATGTTAATAAAGAATCATATCGCAGAATAAAATTACAAAGTTTTAAGTGCCTCACAAGTATCTTTGACGAACTGCCAAGAGTAATGACATCTCCACTTGCAAGTTCCACAGGCTCACTCCAACATCTTGATTCCGAGTCCCCACGGTGGACGACATGAGAATTCAGCATGGTTCCATTCAAGCTACCCATATCTACCAACTCCCATTTGGATTTCTAAACCGTACTCAAAAGATATTACTTTGTAATAAACCGGCTAAACAAATAACAACTAACCAATGTGGATGAAAGGAAAGCCCATTAAATTAAGCAATAATGATGATATAATTCCAATAGAAGTAAGGAAGTGAATAAGCCATAAGTAAACTGCATCTAGCTGAGTACTAAAGATAGCGTAAGTTTTAGTAAGCATTACATCATTCTGTTATTTGAAATGATAATCATTACTTATGCTAACACTTAACTTTTTACTATTGATACTGTAGCTCAACAATGTCAATACGGTACTAATTTTCATAATTTGCAAAATTGACATCTGACTTAATTTGCATAACTGGTCCCTCGCTTATATACCAGGTGATCTGTTCAGCAGTATTACTGACACAGAAGCCCTTTGACAACTGAGCCACTATCGCATAACCACATTACAAAAATTACTATGTTTTATAATTTTTAAAATTGACCTCCCATTCTTCAGTCTGCAAAACTGTATCCTTGTGAATTTACAGCTGACCTCTTCAGCCGATTCAAACGTCAACTTTTGGGTAAATATAAAAGAAGTCAAAAAAAATTTGTAGAACCGCAGTTGAATAAATGTCTTTGGTTGGATACCATGCGTTTTTTGTGACATGTCTTATAGATTCAATGTAATTCTCTTTGTAATCTTTGTCTCTCTTCTTCAGCTACTCATTCCTTTCGTGACAGAATTTTCTAGTTCGTCCATTACATGATTTACTATTGTAGTTCTTTACGCAGTTTCCACGACAATCTTGTAAATCCAATGCAGAAATTTGCATTACCATTGTATACTTTCATGATATTTTCTTTGTTCCAACTTACTTGTTTAGTGTTTCTCTAAGATCTACTTTTGTACAAATATTAGATGTTTGCCCATTGCAATGCGCATTTTTTTGCTTGTGCCACATATCTAAAACTGGAACGTTTTAGTTCTTGAAATATTTGTAAACACAATTTAGGTTTCAGTTTCTGAAAAGGTATACCTAACATGCAGTTGTCAAAATAATTGATTGCAAGAACAAGTACAAAATCTACCGCAGTAGAAAATAACACGCAAGAATCAGTGATCTTGCAGTTCACTCACATGTGAATTCCACCTTATAAGTGCATGTTTCCCTGAAACCTCAGGGTCCTTCAGTAAAAAGTTGCTTGGAGCAACCCTTCCAAGCGTCAGTGGGAGCATCGAAGCATCAGTTGACTGCCGCGAACAGCAAAGCCCACAACAAGGTCCTCCTATGACTTCCAACATCAAGCTACTTCCTGCACTTCTAACAAGAAGATAAGATAACATGATCTACATAGTCACAAGTGTTAGTGACGGAAGATGTTGGTTAGAACTTAGAAGCACTACATGAAAACTAAACAAGAGATAAAGAAGTACGTAGAGAAAGTGCTGAAACTTTGTGGTGCCTGCCATCAATAACAATATGTTCTCCATCGACTTCTCTTGCAGAATATGTTATGGCCTCAACAGGCCAACTTAATTCAGAAGCCCGCTTCAGTGTCTGACCAACATGCTGGCCTTCTAAAGCATCAGAAGGTACATCAAGTATCAAACTATCTCCTGGAAGAACTGCATACAAGCATGTAATTCCGATCTAAAACAAAGGAGGAACACAAAATGACCTTCAATAGTAACATACTTCCATTGGCATGGATATCAACTGATTGAGGCCTCTTGTTACAAGCAATTCCATAAGACTTACGTGAACTGCCATTTTCATTGACTTGAATTGTAGACTCAGCAGAATCTCCGAATATCTCGCGGGTAGCACTTGAGACATTTTCCAAGTTACCCGACAATAGTGGCCTCTCTATATCATCATCCTGAATGAGACAAAAGAATAAATTGTCTGAACTCCACACATGTATTACTATGATATGGTAATAGCATTCTAGAAGATGGAATCACAGAGCAAAATCAGTTAAAAATCTACAGAAAGAATAAGAAAAGGCGGTGTTATAACAAGGCACCACTTTTCATGACGAATGCAGAAGTAACTTATAGCACGGGGCCATGGGCCTACTAAAAGTGAATAAGAAACTGTAACTTTTGTGTTCTTTCCGTTATGCAATAATCAATTAAAACGATACTACAGCCTACAACTGGAAGTTAAGTTCCATAACTACTAACTGTATTTGAAGTTCATATGTATAATCAATTATGAATTTGTTGTTGATCAACGAATATCTGTCCCAATCAATAGAAGCTACTGTACCTAATATTCTAAGACATAGTTACACATAGCTAAAGAACCCCGCTGAAGAAACAGCTTGAACCTTCATTGCATGCTTCAAAGTGTTACATCCAACGAGTATAAATAGACACATGCCACAAGACACTTCCAAGTGCGTGTGTGATTATCTTGACAGGATTCCCAAAAACTTTACACTGCAATTCTCATACCTGGTTCATCAAAAATTAGCTAATGCAACATTGCCTTATATCTCCGAACGAGAAGAAATCCAGATTACTCCAAATAAGGTAAGAATTCATATTATCATTAGTTTTACTCACAATTGTTTTTCTTTGTACCCCTACAGCACAACATTCCTTGTAATTTTAACAAATAAAAAATAAGCCAATAATAGAACTGTAATTACAAGACCTCATAATGTAATTCTTCAGAATGAAGATCTTGAGAACGTGAATCACATGGAATTTTGCACAAAAACGAACCTACTGCATTCTTAACAAATAAGAACTCACACTAAAGTTACGACTCCTCGCACTAAGAACTGTTACCAAATTTAGAAATCCTATCACAAAGAACTAATAATTGATACTACAATCTTATCATGAATCTCTTACCATATCTAGAGTCCTTCAACTATGTAGTGGTATCCAACCACACAATCCAAACTAATAAAAACCCCTATCTAGGCCTTGAAAATATACGACTGCGAGACCTACTGCAAGTCTGCAACAATGGTGTAAAGCTAATGAATGGATGTTGTGGCAGATATCAACTATCTAAAGGTGGTAGGCGGGTGGTGCAACTATGAATGAAAGAGGTGGAAGGGGGAAGCCGAGGCATCGAGTGGGTGAGACAACGGAAACCAGCAACTGTGTTGATTGCAGCCGGCGTTCGTGATGATGTTGGCAAAAATGCCGACGTTGGAGAGATGTTGGCAGCAAGGTGCACGGTGCATGGCAACTACTTTAATACCTAATGTTGGAAACTTTCCAAATTGATCTAGTCAACAGGAGTTACTCTAACTAAATTATTTCTTAGTCGGTCAACAATCAACATACGTTACTCTAACTAATTTAATTCTCATACAAAAGTTAAAACATAGATAGAGAAAATAAATAAAGGAATTTAAGAAAATAACTAACATCTTCAATGCATATTTGAAAATTACATCCTATAGATGTAAGCAGATTCTCAACTTACGACTCATAAATAATAAGAATTCATACCAAATGAGGAACAACTCTAAGATAAGAAGTCTTACCAAATCTATCCTATCGCACTTAACTACAACGAATCCTATGTTATCTTCCCAAATCTGTTAGATATCTACAATCCTCTAGTAGTTAGCTGTTTCCCAACATGCAATCCTAATCAACAACAAAGTTCCAGTTTCATTGCATTTCAAGTTAACAACTGAGATAACTTAGTTGGTGCTTTTTGTGTATGTAAAAAAGCTAGCTACTACTATATCTGGCACTGTGCTAATATATAGAAGTTAAATATTGGTGGAAATGAGAAAACAATGGAAAATAGTATATATTACTATTTACCTTTATGTACCAACGATACCTCATTTATAATCCCCAAAAATCAATTAGATCTAAATACGTGCCAATTATGCATCCTTGCCAAGGAAGAGACAAGGACTGTCTCAGGCAATCTTAGCCGGAGATATATCAATATAGCCCGTCACCTCATCCTAAGGTTTCAGACAACGCACCTAATTTTCAAAACTCTATTATACTAACCAATATGCTACAACATATCCTACTACTAGACAAAAAACCAGTGCACCACCCTCTTTTGAATAATTAGAGCCATGAAGGTCATACGTTTACAGAATCTACAGTCTAGCATATTGTACAGCGTGACTAGGCAAAAGTAACTTATTAAAGAAAAAGAAAATCAAAGAGTATGGATATACAAATGTTCCTGTTGCACATTCCTGTACTAACAAACAAAGCCGCACTAGTGTAAGAAATTGCAAGATGGTGGATAATGGATCACGGTGTGACCAAAATGGTAAATTCAAATAGGCAGTCAAGAAGCTAATTCTAGGCATGTGAGACCGTGCATGGGCACAAAGATGTATGTATTCCTAGATATGCAGGTTAACAAACAACTTCTAATTTCTATCCGAGGCCTCAAAATCAAATACACGTGCCAAACATTTGGCAACATGCAGCAACCATATCCATAAGCTCTGAACCATAACTACGTTATCAACACTGCTTCAAAATTTATTGGGTGTTGCGATGCAGCAACATGTTTATCATCCTATTTTGCATTCTCCTTGTCTTACATGATGGAGATGATTGCAATTCAGGGATTAGTGCAAGAGGATGAAAGTGTTAGATGTCTAGGGTGCTAACTAAGATAATAAACAGGTAGCTTGGCGGCATTGTCCAAATCAAGAGTATTAACAAAGAAACTTAAATAGCCCCTACATTACCTGTTTAAGGACTCCGTCATATCACTATTAACTATCATGCAAGTAGATCTACAAGGAAGGATCAAAATTACATTATAAACAAGAGAGTGCACAACAAGATACCCGTATTAGAGAACCAAACAGCAAATTATCGTATTGAACCCAAGCGTCCAATAATGAATTTAATTTTGATGGGACGAACAAGGTTTATCTTCATTTGACAGAAAGCGTAAGGGTGCGAACTAGGGTGATGAACAAGGCGCCCAAGGACATTGTCCAAATTGAGAGCATTAAGACATTAACAAAAATAAAACTACAATATATATTAATTCCCTAAAGAATTCCAACATATCACTATTCACTGAACACTTAAATAGATATCCAAAGAAGGTTCCACTATCACCTATAAGCAAGAGAGCACACAACAAGAATAAAGATACCCATAATTGGATACTCCAAGCAGCAAATTCCTGAAACAAGGAACCAAAAATTGACGAAATAAAGAAGTTAACCTTAATTTGAGAGCTGCGGCGATTGAAGGAGAAGAAGAAACACAGAGAGCGGTAGATGAAAATGATGAGGAAGAGGAGGAGAATGAGGATGACGAAGATGATGGCAGCCATGGTTACGCTCGTCGACATCGTCGCCGTTGATGATACTCAAACTTCCACCATTTCGGTTATAAATTCGTGCTCATGCTCGGCTCGCCGTGGTCTTGTATCCTCCGCCGCTTGCTTGCCTCTCGCTGTCATTCTCGTCTCTGCTTGTTGTCCGGACACGTGTGCGTATGTATACTGGGCCAAACAACAGCATGTGCTGCACGATGGAAACAGTTGCGGAAATACTTACTTAAATTAATTGAATAATTCTGACAAAACATAGATAAATTTAATAATTTAATAGTTAGGGAGATAATAAATAATATATTAATTACGTATCATTCCCTATATTCAGAAATTAATATAAATCGGCCATTGAAATAAGAAAAGGCTGACGTATGAGGCCCTATGTATAAATCCATCCTTGAAAATAAATATAACTCGTGTGATGCATAGTTGTTAGTCATCCATATAAATAATAATATTAAAAAAATTATATTTTAATATATAAATTAATAAATTTTTTTAAAATAATATATATATATATATATAATACTATTCGAAAGCTATTTTTTTAAATTTATTAATTTTATATAAATTATTATTTATTTTTATTAAAAAATTATACTATATTTATCACATGTAATTAGAAAAAAAAATACCAAATTACATACCTAAACTTACGACTTTGATCACCCAATTGTATATATTGTATATAATTATATATAGATTATTAAGAATTTGATGATGACTTTTGAAATACTTCATTACATATATTTCATTACATCGCAAAAGTTACAACTTTGATCACCCATTTGTATATATTGTATATAATTATATAGATTATTAAAATTTTGATAATGACCTTTCAAATTCTTCTAAATTATTTATTATTTCTTTAATATATAAAATAAAATATTATAAATTATACTTAATTTTTATATTTAATAAAATTATTATTAATGCATTAAGTATGAATTAAATTCAAACTCTCATTAAATATGTGATTAATTACATATTTATTATATTTAAGTGACACATGTCAAATAGTAAGATAATAGAGACGCCATGTGGCATATTGTGAGTTATAAGAAGTGCCACATGGCGCTCAACTACTTTGATACCGAATTTTCTATATATATATAGATTGGGAAGATAATAATTTAATGTGTCTGCCATTTTCTGGAAAACAATATATTTAATAATCTAATAAATGGGAAGAGAATAATTAATGGATTAATTACATATCATGTCTCTATATTCGTGAGTTGTGTAATTATCTTCTGGAAATAATAAAAAAAAATGATTGATGTCATAGCGCGCGCCATTATATTAGTCATTTTTTTATTTTCAGGAGTTGATTTGTACGTTTCTAAATGAAAGTCGATACGTAACTCTCCCTAATTAATAATTGGAAAAACTTAACTAACTATTGTGTGTTTATTTATTATATATGTTTTATAATTTTTTATTGTTTATCATTTTCTTTTTTTTATTCTTCCACCATGACACCCTAATAGTAGTGAATTGCTTATGAGATCGGAAATCTCAGCTAAGTCCCAAAACTTACTAATACACTGTTGGAAGAGTTAAATGGCATCATGATTGACCCACTTATTGACTTTGGAGCCCGAGCCTAAAAATCGGACCAATCGTCGTACTGAAATTTGGGAAGAAGTCGAGCAGGAACCAAATTTGAGCCTGGATACCAAGCCTACTCTCAAGTCTAACTAGGACGTCCATCTAACGCGAAATCCGATTTCACTCATAGTCATTGGCACGATAATGTCAAAAACTATATATATATGTGTGTGTGTGTGTTTGTATTGGGTCTACGGCAATCATAAAAGGAATAGTGAATTGGAAAATTAAAAATATATAAGATAAGTTGACGATTAATTACTTTACAAATTTAAGATCTACATAAAAAGATATAAGGGCCTTTTGTGTCAATATGTTACCTGCTAATTAAAATTTGTGTTTTTATATCCTCCTAACTAGATTTGAGGGCATAAAAATACCAAATTTAATTATTGCTATTTGTAATTAAAAGACAAGTATTAAAAGATTGATACCATATTTATAGTAGTTCAACGAACCACGTCTATGTTTACTCTCTTGCCTCTTCGATGATTTATTCTAATCTACTAGATGATCAAATTTCATGTGTTGATTAAATCATTTACACTTCGCTTTCTCTGGACTTAACAATAACCATTTTTTTAGCTTTTACTAGCAACTATTGATTTACGGACAATGACAGCCGTCTTTCATAATTCCCTCAAATAAATGAAAAATACCAACTAAAAGTCTATAAGTAAATCGCGGGTTATATCTAATGATTTTTTAGTTAAAGTTCAAGTCCATATTCTAAGGGAGTTTTGAAACTTTTTTAAAGAATATTAAAGTGTTTTTGCAAGTATAAAAACCGCACGGAGAGAAAACAACTCATCCCCTATAAATAGGTTTCTCCCCAACAGCTATTAGCAGTTAGTAGCGTAAATTTTCGGTCGACCGATTTCTCTGTCTAACGATCATATCTTATGAACTTTCGATCGACTGAAATGTTATATCGACCGATCGATTTTTCGAACAGAAAAATCAATCAGTCTAGATAACAATTTTGGTTAACCGTTAATCAGTTTTAGTCGGCCGAAAATTCTTGTTGGAATATATAATTTGGGATGATATATTAACTTGTATTTTTTTTACCCAAATTATTTTATCCTTTGAGCTCTAATTTAAATCATGATATATAGCTCTAGAGAGTACGTTTATATACTCACAATAATATAAATGTAATTTAGTTAGTGAGCTTCGAATAAACAATGCCGTCGTAAAAATCTGTCTTTTAAACTCTTCGTGCGTCTGATGTGTTTGCTTTGCTCCATGCATGTTCTATAGTTAAATTTGTTTATTAAGTTATATTACTTTATTTGAATTATTTTACTCTTTTTGACTCCTCAAACAACACCTACATTTAGCAAGACTTGAAAAAATTTTATTATAATACTTTTACTAATTATTTTATTATTATCTAAACACACAAGGTCCGACAGTTTTGAAATAAATTTATAAGCTGTTCAAAAAAGTCAGAAATTTCTTGTCAATATATTACAAAGTAAGCACTCGGCAAAACTCTTTTTTTGGGATCCCTATGAACATACAACAGCGTCATTCCCAATGCTGCGCCACTTTTCGGGGCGCGACTTGCCTGTTGGATCTAAAACGAATAATTTGCTATTTTGGATCGTAGGGAAGCCGCGTCCCTTGAATCGGTATTATCAAGTTAATTATAATCTCGAAATATTATATACAATTTTACGTAAATTTTTTTGACTAATGTTTAAGTATTTTTACTAGAAATATTAAATTATAATATTGTTGATTTTAATATTTTCTATAAGTTTATAATTAAAAGTTTTTTATTTTTGATAAGTAAATTACTTTGTATTAATCCAAATAAATAAACGTATATCAATTTCAATACTGAAAAGTTTAGCTCAAGATATAGCCTAATTACAAAACTTGTGAAAGAAATCATCTTCATGGGTGTGCTAAATTTCACTCTCCAACTCGATTACAAACAATTTTCTTATATAACCTTCGGAACCTCTGTAGATTTTCATGTCATCTAATTTCATAAAACTTTTCCTAGCAACTATTCTCTCTGCAGTTTCTATTAACAGATCAGCCATAGCTCAGACAACCAATTCTTCATTTACAGTTCTGTAACGACATAAAAGTTTTTCGAAAAAAATATGAAATAATATGTCCAAAACAAATTCAAATTTAGATTTTTTTTTTGGTATATTATTTGGTATTTTTCGAAAAAATTTCAACTACAAACTTGTAGAGAATATCAAAATCTACAATATTATAATTTTTAATAAAAATATTAAAAATAGATAAAAAAAAGCTTACAAAAATTTAAGATAATATCTAGGAAGTAGTACCAAACGGAGTGATGCCGATCCTACGGGTGTTCATGACCAAACACGCAATAACTGAAGGACGGCAGACCGGACCGAATTAGAACCAGTCCTGTCCGGATTGGACCGCATAACAGCAGGACCTAACCGGACTGTACCTATTTGGACCGGTTTAGACAAAATCCTAGCTAATAAATGGGCTTGTTTAAGTAGTTTTATTTAAATGAACTTCATTAGATCATGTTCATACTGTTTTGGTCAGAAATCACGCTGAATTTCAATCATCTTCACGTTGGGCTTGCTTAAATGGGCTTCATAAACTGGTCCTCGGTCTAGTTCGCCGGTTCTCCGGTTTGGACCAGACCGGACCGAAACCCAACATAAGCTAATATTGGGACCGCGGACCGGACCGACTATATACCGATCTGGACCGAACTGATCGGTATGGTCTGTTTTTTCGGTCCAGACTGATATTTGAAGAGCCAGCCGATCCGAGGATCGCAGTTTTGCCACGATCCAAAATAAGAAAATTTCATGTTTTGGACCCAACAAGCGAGCCGCACCCACTCCTCAGTGCTTCGGCTTGGTACAATATCACTACAAAATTATAAGTCTAGTAGAACGTAAATATTGAGTAATGCTAAGGCTCATAATTATAAAGGAAAATTGTATATAAGGTTCTGATTTTCAGACTATTTACAGATTGATTTTTATTATAAAATTTATATTAAAAATATTTTACTATTATATGTGTATTTTTTAAAGAAGATTTAAATTATGAAATGTAAAAGAATTTAGATAAAATTTATATTATTTTTTTTAAAAAATATTTTTTAATAGATGTTTGAGGATTCCAAAATTTTGAATTTAAAAATTAATTCATTAAGCTGATAAGATTTTGGAGTTCCAAATATTTATTAAAAAATATTTTTTAGAAAAAAATTTAAATATAAAATAAAATTTTTAATATAATTATACTCAATTTTTTTATTAAAGTTATGCTTCCAAATAGATTTTTGAAGGATAGTAACAGTTTTTAAATGAATAATTTGTTTGTAACATTATTATCCAGCCACATGTAAGTTTTCGTATTACCAGTAAAGGTGCTTCGGACATATTTCGAATCCTTATTCGGGCTGTAACAGTGCTCGTTACCATCCGGCAAGTCGGACTGTCCGCAATCCCAATCATTGTTCCCCACTCCACTCCCGCCTTCTGAAAAGCCCTAAATAAACCCCCAAATTTTAGACAGCGAAATCTGGCAGTCTACGCGGGGATCTTGTAAAGGTAAGTTTCACCTTAATTCTACTCCTAATTTTGCTTCTTCCCACACCCGCATTTACAATCTTCGGATCTTCAGTCTTTCTGCTGCTATCCTTCGCTACCTTGCAGAGATCTTAGAGAGTATACGAACACACGAGAAATCTTTGGTACATTTTCATTTTTGTTCGTTATTTTTGTTTATCTTTTTGATAGGTAAACGTTCAGCATTTTTCGAGGATTTGGTGGACTTTGGCTAGTGTTTCTGCTCCTTGCTAATATTTCTTTATTGTTGGTATATGTTGGGACAGTTGTTTGAAATAGGGAATCGGATTCAGTTTGTCAAGGGAATTCCAGTAGGATATAGCTGATTATTCACCTATTAGACTCCAATTGGTGTCCGAAATGATTGATTTTTGTTATGACTCAAATTAGTCCCATGTCTGTAAGCGACTAATGTGCCGCATGTTTACAACCCATCGGGCTACACCATTCAATGCCGATTGGTTTTGGAGTGATGCCCCCTTGACGCTTGCCTACGGGGTATGGGATTAATGCGCTTAGCCATAGGCTCATGAAAATTTCACTGATGTCTAGTTATTTATATTTATTTTGAGTTCTGATCTTGAATATTGTCTGTTTTTTATTCGGGTTATATATAGTTTCAAGTAGGTTTTTGTTACTGATCTCTGCAGCTCTTAATTTGCTGTTAGATGCTCGAGAGGCGTATAGTAGCGCTCTTGCAAGATACTTTGGGAAGTACTTGTAGAGTTCATGATTTGGTAATGAAGTTTTAGCTGCCACTGAGAATTTAGACGTTTGGTAAAGCAGAAACTTTTGCACCATGTGTGTAAAGGATTTCTTCGATACAATAAAACCCTTGTAATTATTTAACAAAACACTATATTCAACAAAATGATCAAGAGTACTTGTCCACATACAATAAATTCAATGATCAAGAGAACTTGTCCACTAATGTGATTCTAGCAAGCACGCTAGATCGTATCGAGTAATAATATAGATTTGAGTCCGATTATTGTTCCCTCGAGGATTGAATTTATTGAGTATTGGCTTAAGTTTAATAATGTTTTATATAAATAGAAAAATTGAATGAATATTAAATGTAATTTAAATCTATCAAGTTCTCCAAAAGCTGAGGTACATAATTTATAGTTGCTGTTACAATCTAAATTTTTTTATCTAGCATCCATAACAACGTTGATTTAATTACCAGCAAGCCCTCCTTATTATTTAATATTCTCTCTCGAGATATATTAAAATATTTGTCTCATTCAACCTACTATTCTCTATGAAGGTTGATTGGAGAGAAATGTGGTATTTATCATGGACTTTATTTTGCTTCACGAATTATACGTAAATATTTCTATTTTACGTCCTCATAGTATGTTCCATTAGAAGCATTATTTATGATTTATTTATCAAATTATCATAATCATCAAATCATGTTGAGTGATGCCTAAATCACTCAAATACATTAAGAATTGTGAAACACACGATTTCAAATCAACATATGTTCGGAATAAACTCGATAAAAATTTTAAATTTTCGTAGTTGGACTACAAATTATGTCCTCAATATAATAAATTAGTTCATGGAGAAAAATGAAAAAATCATACAAAGTAAAAGTTGACCTCATTACAAGAAATTTTCTCATATATATATATATATATATATATATATGTGTGTGTGTGTGTGTGTGTGTGTGTGTAGCCTTTATTTCAACCAAATTCTGCAGCTTGATGTCTTGAGTTTGCTGTTTTTAGCCTTCTTTATTCAATCGTACATCCAAGCTGTTGGTTCTTTTCCTTGTTTACATCCTCAAATCTTAGCCATTGCTTTTTGTTGTGTTGTTTCATGCTTGCTGGTCTTTAATTTTCACCAAAAATGGTAACACAAAAATGACGTTCCTTACTTGCTTACTGTTAACTCCATTATTAGAAGCCCAAAAATTACACAAATTGCACAAAGAAATCAACAATCCACCGACTGAACCTTCAATGCATATTTAACTCTGATTTAAGATTTTCCACCTGTAATCAACCACATAAATAACCAAATCAATAAAAAATCTATGCTAAATTTGTATATAAAAATTAGACTTGTCATCCACACACAATAAATCCAAATTCCTCTTATAATCTTATTTCTATGCTACTTTTGTGCTAGGTCACACTTGCAGCTATAAACTATCCAGGAAATCGATCAAATATTTATTGTTACCTGCTGTCTTTCATTTTCTTTGCTAATTTCTCCCATTTCATATGTACCATTGTCCAATTTTCTGACAAAAAGGTACTATGCCATATATAAGAAACAAAGCAATGGGACAATGACAGCTATTCAACTTGTATCATTATCTGCAGAGAGCAATCATTTTCCTTTGATTGTATGCCTGATTTTCTCAAATTCCATTCAGGTTGAATTTCAGACCGTTTCTACGCTTCTATAGCTATGCACGCAATGAAGCTCAGCTGTGTTGGACAAACGCTAGCAATAGCTAGATGGAGCAATTCCCAAGAAAAGAAGCCACGCAGTCGCAAATCAAAGGCGGAGAGGAGAAAAATGGTGGAAACCTTTATTAAAAAGTAAAATACTATTTTCCAGCTATATATATAAAGGTCGACCTTATTTGGAGGCATATAAGTTTTGGTTGTTTCTGACGATTGGCTCCATTCATCTTGATCTAGTACAATAAACCTACAAACACAAAAAGTTACTAGTTCCATGATGTTGTGATAATGCATATGATGTTCTAAAATCAACGAAAATGAAAGGCATAGAATATATATTGTCTAATGGCCAAAAACTCATGATCTACAACTCCTTTTGAAAAATCAAATGACTGTTGATCACCCAAGATTTGATCTGTATACTAATTTTCATGAATTTTTTATATTTGGATAATATATGTTTGATAACTATACATTCTATGCTGTGGTTCTGGGGAAAGAATGCACACATGTTGGTCCTGCTTGCAATTCCTCCGGCCCTATAAGGGGTCAGCATCATAATGGTGACTTCTCTCTGTTGGGAGGCCCTAAACTACCATGTATGACGTGGGCCACGAGCTATGTGCGATGGTGGACCAGAGAAGTGTGCTACCATTGGTAGGTTGACGGGCCACCAAGTGGCCGGACTGTCAAGATTTCTCTGGCTATTCTCCAAAAAAAAAGCTTATTCTATAATAGTCTTTTCAAAAAAAAGTAGGCATCTTGACTTTGTATGCAAAAATTGTCTTTAGGTATCAAAAGTCAAATAGCGGAAGTTTCCCCTCACTTAATCTCACACATAAGGAAGTTGGTGGATCTTTCTATACTGTGAGAGAAATTGTGAGGGACTTAATTCAGGAGAACAAAATCTTGCGCCCTGGAAACCCTACCTCAAAGGTACTCACTCTGGAGAACTGCGCAGAAGTTCAAGAAACTGAATATTTCTCCTCTGATGCCGTGGACCAGCTAACAATATCAACTTTTGGAAATTTAATAGATCACAGTGAAATACAAATAAACTCTCACTCTGATGGTGATCTTGTAGCAAGAGAAGAGACTGATGAAGCGTCAAACGTGGATGCTGTGGAAGTGTTGGCATCAGACTGTGTTGATATATCATTTTCTCGACTCACAGAACATTCGGAGTCCTTAGAGGTATTCACCAAGGAGACAGATTCATGTAATGAAGATATAATAAGGTCTTCTGTGAAAGCAGATGCTGACAATTCAATTCATGAAGTGCATGCAAGCAAGGAGATTGAACAGCCATCTGCATCATATCAGCCTGTTTATGCTATTTCATCTTCGAGTGAATTCATGACAACTGACTATGAAGAGCATGAAAGTGAGATTCATGACAGGCATTCTTCTGTGGTTGACACTTATGATGTACAATCAGAGATGAAAACATTAACGAGCTCAACAATGGGTACCATATTGAGCGAAACAGAGGAAAATTTAGACAACCGTATTGATGAAATAGACCAAAATGCATCTACAAAAGTCAACATTCTTCTGCAAGCAGAGGAACCAAATAGCTTGAGCGTCCCGTTAAGTGATGTTCCTTCACAAGGTAGAAGGGATTCTCTGGTGCTTGACAAAGTTACCTCCAAAAAGGGGTCAGAACCTGCAGAAATCATCTCTCTAATAGATGACCAAGCAATTGTTATAAATACAATTACACATATGTCTGTTTCCTCTTCATCTGATTCTACAAAAACAGAGGTCAGTCTTTTAACAATTTCTGTAGTCTGGAGTGCACAAAAATATCTAGCTCAAAGTACTTATTTCTGGATATAAACAATAATAGGACATTAGAACTCCATATTTAATTTATGTGTTTTTAGTGCTTGCTGAAGTTGACAGACGTTTTTCCAATGTTACATCTTGCAAGAAATTTATATGCAAATGTTTTTATAACACTAGAATCCCAAAATCGCTGCATAGCCCATGCCAAGTGATTCTTTTTACCTGGTGTACATTGTGTCAGGCATATTTGTCTATGCTTGGGAAGGATGCAATGTTGTTATTTTTTAAGATATAGAAGTCTAGTGAGAAACAGGTTTTTGTGTCCGTCCATTAAAGCATATAGTTCTGGCTTGTGAATCAAGCTATGGTCTAGCACCAAATCATCTGTTGTCACTCATTTCTGGAGGTGCACAGCGTTGATAATTCAAATTGATGTAAATACAAGAAAAAATAAGCTGAAAAGTATTGACTGGTCTCCAGTGTCGCTGTGGACCCGACTCAAGAATTTACTATTGCCTTATATTTTCCTGATGATTTTGTCTTTTTTCATATTAACCACTGCATAAACATGGGTGAAGATGATCAGATTTTTTCCCCAAGTTACAAAGAACCTTACTTTGTTTCGTATTTTCCTCACAAAAGCATATGCACTGCAAACAAATGGCTTTTGATAAATCACAATGACTGCTCTAGTCCTGCTTCATATGAAAAGTTTTTGTGATCCATTTTATAAGCAAAGTTTAGGTAAAGGAATAATATGCGTTTGTCCTAATATTGGGACAAATGTTTCTTGGTTATTCCAATATTGCACCAGAATTTATGTTATGTCAAAGTAGTATTCATCCACGCACTCATTTTCCACCACTGAAGAAAGTTGGGTAATTGCTTTGTTAAGCTTGAAATTTTTACATGAGGTGCACTATAATTAGAGAACGTAGCGTGAAGTTTTTCATAGCAATTACAACTATCATGTCATATCCAACCTCATAATGTCCTTCTATGATTGAGATGATCATGACAAAAACTCTTTTATGTTAATTTGCTAATGACAATGGGTATCTCTCTTGCTAAATTATTTGAATGTGGAGAATGACATCTATGCCTTCATAATGCTTGCTACTATCTGGGTCCTCCAGTTCCTTCTCTGTTATTTTATTGGTTGGAAAGCACGTGCTTCTTGCAGCTTATGACCTTGTCTTACTGCTGCTATTCGGAATCTATCGCATGGCTTAGCACTACGCCAAACGTATGTTCAGTAATTATTTGAAGTCTCCGAGATCTTGTTATTTGTTTCAATAGCCAGTCTGCTCTTTTTTAAATTTAGATATTGTTATTTTCATATTTGTCACTACAGAGCAGTCTATAGGATCACACATTTGATTTATCTCTTTGTTTCTTCTAGATAGGCTTTTTATGCCTTCTTTATTTTTGAGGGCTCCAAACACAATATGGAGTTAGGGTTCTGCCAATATAAGGTCCCCACCTGGTTCTCCCATTAGGACACTCTCACTCCCTGAGTTCACATGCTGTACCCACCAACACAACATATATTATGTGCAATTGGCGGTGCGGAAAGTCTAATCTAGGATATTTCCTGAGGCCCACCCTACCACCGCGACATGCTGCCACCCCCTTATGCCTTTTATAAATATAAACTTTTAGTGCAACGTTTTTCTTATCAACAGGAAAAATGTAAACATCTACCGTTTATTCTGCTGTAATCAAAACGTAAGTGTATTAACGTACATTCTGAGGATGTTCTTTCTTCCAGCAAGAATGCCAGAATTCTTTAACGTTAGTTCCTGCTTGAAAGCATCTCAGTTGACCACTCTAGAGAATTTATTTTTTGCAGCAATTTCCTGATAATCTAAAGGTCATTAATGGAATTGAAAGGTCTGGTGCATCATCTCTTCCTGCTCGCAGCGGGAGTCGTCAGCTTGGGGATGAGGTTGAGCATGGAAGTGATATCCACACTGATGCAAAAAACAAAGATAACGGGTGAATCTGCCATATCCTTACGCTAACTTTCTTGAACTTCGTTAAGCTAGATTTGTTTATGTGCTAGAAGTAATGTTTCTACATTATCCTTTCATTTAGCCAGTCTAATACAATAGTTTTATATGTCAGTCAGTACAAACTTGTGGCACTCTACCGGACGGCACGTTTCTGTTCCGGCGGTTATTGGTATGAGATGAACCGACACGGCACATACCAAAAACTTACGTATGAATTATTGCTTGACGCATTTTCATTCCGGCAGTTATTAGCACGGCACGAACCGCCACGGCATGTGCCAAAACCTTACCTATGAATTATTAATTATTTTATTTTTTATTTTTTATTTTTTAAAAATAACAAATAAATGTGTATCGGCACAGTACGAGATGAACCAGACTCGGCACTGAAGACCTTGGTCTGATAGTCGAATTACCTTTAGTTATCAACAAGATGCCATAGTCAATAGCTATTACAATTTTAGAGAAGCTGCAGATGGTTGATTACCTCATACTTTCACTCACATGCTCAAATTAGAGACTTTTACAGTTCAATTTTCTTATATGTTTCAGTAGTCCAAAACAGCCTAAGACAGTTGGATCAGACCGGAACCCGATCGTTTCTGCTATCAGAGCTTTCGTTGCAGCGGTTATTAAATTTTGGACCGAGTAAGATCTGTCAGAATTGATTCCAGAGAAGCAACAATGCAGCCATGCCTTCCTTGTGAAATCTGTAACAATTAGTATTCATTTTTCCTTAATTTTTTTTGCAACTTTCTTCCCAAAATTTAGGCTACTGCAGAACATGTGCTGTGAAATTGGGAAGCCTGAAAGAGTTTATCTTCTAAATTTTGTTATATAATTATTGATGGCAATAGTGTAATTATGATCGGTTTTTAAAATTAGTTTAATAACTGCATATTAATTTTATGTTAGGACTTAGGAGAGACTCACAAGCAACAACAATATTTTGGAAAGACGCAGCTGAAGTGTGTTAGCACATAATTGTAGATAATTTTTAGGAGGACATTTCTTAATAATTTATATATTTAAAAACATATTTTATTAATTTAATTAAGAAAGAAGTAAATTTAAATGGTATCTTAATAGGAATAAAAGAAGCTATTTAAAAGATGGTCATAAGGTTGTGAGAGTACCAATTCCCAAACATCTTAATCCCTGTACTTTTAAACTAAAAGATTATATGTTTTATTATAAATAATAATTCTATAATCTAAATATATAAAAGATAACGAATGTGTTATATAGTACGTTAAGGTTGTAGTTAAAACTATTATACTAGAAATTTCCATAATCTATCTACCATTTTTAAAATATTTTTTGTAAAATTTGGCATATATATAAGCTTTTACTTTATCTTTTAGCAATGCCGTACACGCAAGAGAATCTTTACTTTATTTTTCCTAAGATATATAGAAATATACGTTTTATGGTAGATTATACGGTATTACTATGGAGCCAAATTTGTAGGCTCATTGCTCCATGGCTAAGCCCCCATGTTTATATTTCTTTTTTTTTTATAATCTTTTCACTAAAGAACCATACTTTAATTTTTTAATTATTTTAATTTGAGTAATGTTATTAGGTTCAAATATTTAATTTAAAAAATAATTTGATTTGTATTTTTTCGCGCTTCGAGATCGGTAAGTTTGTAATTTACCAATTCTGAGGTACAAAAAAATACCATTCAATTTTTTTTTTTTAAATTGTTATCGGCGCGGCGAGATCTAGCAGAAGGCGGCGCATGCTGGATGGAAGCGGCGCGGGCGATCGGATTGTGTTTCATTAGAATATTTTGCAAGGATAAATTGCTATCCATTTATTTAGGTGGATAGCAATTTATTCTCTTTGGGGTTAAACATTTCCACCCCCATCTATTGCCCACAATCCAAATAGAAATAAAAGGATGATAATCATTATTTAGATAATAATTATCAACCTCGTACTCCCAATCCAAGCACCACCTTAGGCCTAACCAAGTCTATCTGCAGCCAGGTGGCGGTTTGTGGCGTTAAAAGTTTAACAGGCCTGGCCCTGGGTCTGTTGCCCACTTGAAATCATCTCGTAGACGAAGTTCAAACCGTATCTTGTGCTCCATCTCGCGCGCTTCTCAATCATCGGTGCGTTTCTGCTTCTCTCTCTCTCTGTCTGGGATCCAAATATCATTCTAATCTATTTCGTCTGTCTGTTTTTTATTGCTAAGCTACATCTAATTGATCTCTCCGAGTTCTCTTATAAAGATTTTTAGGTGATTTGTTCATGATAGTTATTTTAGATATTTGTGTTAATTGCCGCAAGAATTTTAGAAACTGTTTGAGGAAAATTGAATTACATATTCTCAGTGTATGCTAATGATGATGAATTGGACGCAACAAGGTAGCCCTATGTCAGACTATGCGGGACGTAAAACCCGGGCCTGGAACAGTTCATTGACCTAGACAACGGAATACAGGAATCTAAGCTGCCACCTACTCAGGAGGGATTTTTCTGAAAATTTGCAAAGATCCCTTGGACAATTTCATGGAGCAGGAATTTGCTAACGAATTATAAGGAACTAAGTTACAAAGCTTATAACTTTATCTTTTTAGCACTTATTGGTTACCAGAGTCTTAACTTGTGCAAGTTTAGTATGAATCCTCATCTCTGGGGACCTTCCTAGTCAATTAGTTGGGTTGGTTAAACTCTCCAGCCCTAATAGAATCTTTATTTTGTAAAATTAAGAGTAATTTTTATTTCCAAGAAGGATCATTACTTTATCAAATGGTAATATTAACCTTAGCAGCTATAAATACATTAATTACTGTAAGTTACATAAAGATTGGACTTTTTTGTAAAAGTAGAGATATGTGTTAAAATCAAGGCCTACCTTGTATTAGGATCCTATATGAGCACTAATTTTATGTTATAAATATTATGTTTTTGTAAAATGTAACCCTTCACTATGTAAGGTATACGCACATTATTTTTAGTTTATACATTTAAATTATGACCATTTGAATGGAAACTTTTGATTTTTTTTTTTTTGTTTTTTCATATTATCTAAAATATCTTCAGTAGCTTCTCTATTTTGGTATTTATATGGTAAATAAATTATAAACATTGAAATAAAATTCTCCTCTTATTATTTTATTTGTTTATAATATTTATCATAATCCTTGGGGGGGAGCCTTAGTCTAGTGGTAAAAGCTAGACCTCACTGACCGAAAGGTCAAGGGTTGGAGGCCGTGGAAGTGCACTTTGCAAAAATGCAGGAATGTGCGTCTACATCAGGCAGAAATGCCCGGCCCCCTCTCGGAGACTATGTAGGGACAAAACCCGGAAACATGACCGCAGCAGGAGCCGCGGCTTGCATAGGTCCCTTAGGAAGGATCGTGTGGGCCGTGGTAAACCGAGTAGCCGCCATTTTATTTATCATAATCCTAATAAATATCAATTCTAAAGATTAACGTGGGAAAATCAAAACCCATACTGTTCCTATCTAGTACCCACTGGTGGCACCAGTCTATGTTGGAACACTTAAGAAGTTTGACTGTTTTAGTATGAATACGTCCGTAGGACCATTTTACCTACAATGGAATAAGGAGAGGATAAATTAACCATATCCTTTGGGTGGTGTTTGCAGAATTCAAACGCAAAGCCCTTGCTTCATGAGGTGGGAGCTGTGCCATTCGTGATGAGTGCCATGTGCAGAAAATTTTACTATTGAGTTAACATGTTTTATTGGTTCGAAGGTAATATTATCTTTGGTTGGAGGCCGAAAGAAATTGGAGTGAGTATCGGAATCGGAATGCATATGAAATAGAATGGGAATTGATATCCTTATAATGTTCGGTTCAACCAAAAAATGGAAAGGAGAATTTGATATTTCTATTCAATACCCCGGGGATTTGGGATTCAAAAAATTCATAACTACCAAAATCTCATTCTCGATGGTATGGGAATGATTCCTATTTCAGGCGGTTGCAACATAAACTAAACACCATTTATTGTAAATATTCCCATTTCCGATGGTTATTTTCTCAACCAAAGAACTCATATGATTTAATCGATAATAATTAACATATTAGCACTATCAATATATAAGAACAATAAGCAAAAATAAACAACATTTAAAAATTGAGATATGTTTTGTCCATGGTTTGACGTCTCGGTCGGCACGCTTTGTGCCGACCGAGACGTCTCGGTGCCGCCACTTGGCGGCACTGGAACGGCCGAAACGGCTGTTTTTCGGCCGTCTCGGCCCGTGCCGACCGTTTCGGTCGGCACACTACGGTTTTTTTTTTTTTTTTTTTTCTTTTTTTTTTTTGTAATGAGTATCATCATATTTATTCATGTGATATGTGAGTATATTATTTTTAAACAATGCACGGGATAGATTTACATAATTTAGGTTTCGTTGATATCAACCACACCAATACTGAATGTGGTAATAATTTATGATATGTGATAAATTTAACAAATGAATGATACTTTTTGTTATTTAATTTTCATTACCATTTATATAATAAATTTTATTAAAAAATTTTTTTAATTGTACGATTCGGCACAGTCGGCACGGCACGATCGGCACGGTTGGCACATCTCGAGATCTGAGTTTACCGAAACCCGAAACGGCACGGCACAGTAAACCTTGGTTTTGTCACAGAGAAGCATAGCTAAATTGCTTGCCTATCTCGTGCTTCCATTTTTCTGTAGACTGCATCTTCAATTTGTGTTTTGCTTCTCATTTGCAGAAAGATGATAAAGTTGAGAGTTTTATGTATTAAAAAGCCAAAAAGAAATTATTATGGAAAATGATAGTGTCTATCATATACAAAAGACAAAAGTATCTCCTTTTTTCTAGTTATGGTTGAGAATCGTGTTGCTGTATTTTCTATTAATAATTTTTGTTTTCAATTTTTATTTTTGCACATTGGAATTGCCTTTTTCTTTGCTGAACCTTTCATTATTCGTTTGATGTTTAAGATTAAAATTAGAATGCATAAGTTCTGCATTTTTGTAACAGCAAGTGCTGTTTCAAACACTTTTTTATTGGATAAAACTATTGCTTTAAAAGCTTTTAGCATAAATACGTCTACAGCATAGCTATTTTCTCTGTAACTTTTGTATTTGATACATCAATTCAACATGCTATATGGTGCTTCTCTTTCTATTGCAGACTTGAGAAGAAAGATGCTTTCATCTTGCCCATTTTGCAATGAAAAGGTCCTTCAATCCGAGCTAGAATGGTATATTATAAGAATATTACTGTTTTTTGTCTATAAATTTGTTATATGTTGTAAACTTGATTAATGTGTTTTTAACGAAATTTGTATAGGCATGCAAATAATCACTTTGCAGAGGATGAAGTTAAAGTAGACATGGAATTGGCCAAACAACTTGCACTAGCCCCACCAAGTCCACGATCTATGGTAAATCTTTATGCATTTGTCGTCGTATGGTCTAATACATCTTAAATCACTTGTATCCTGGATTCTTGAGCTTATGCATCATATACGTTTTTAGGAATATAATTCATTAGATTTAGGTCCTAACTGGATATTACGTGCATATCACCTATGATACCTAAGTATTCTTGAAACTCAAAATGTAGTGGCTAGTACTGCTAGTTTTAGTATTGAGGCTGCTAAAATGCTTCAGCTATGGCTCCGACTTCAGCCTGTAATATATCTGAAATTGAGGGAAAGAGACAAGCCTTAGCACAAATTGTAGTCTAAGCGAGCTTATAATCAGCGCAATCAAGCTCGAGGATCTCTTTAGAGATAGTTTCCACCTGTCTTGAGTTAAGAGTGGAGATTTCTTTCACTTCAGCCTTCAGGACATGTATCATGCACCGTTGCTAAAGTAGTTTTACTATCTGTAAGAAGTCCATTATCTACTCTTTCGTATGTCTTCCATCTCTCCTCCCTATTTCTCTCATGTCTGACCCCGTTCTTATTGAGACACCTGAACATGACAGATTGGAAATATGTGCGCCAATACTAGCTTAGTTCTTCTTCCCTGTCCTTTAACATGATTTCTATAATTGAATAACAGAATGGTCCTCTATGAGCACATCACCTTGAATTTTATTCTTCTGGCTGCTGATTAAGATGCAAGAATAAACCAAGAGGTCTCCAACTGTCCCTCCTTCAAATATTATGCGCTTTTTTTGAAGTGATGATCATTCACCATTAAAGTTTTATTCCACTTTTGTTATATTGTCCGACCCTTATATAAAGTAGATGGTTGTTTCAAATTGACATCAAGTTCCTTTTAAAAGTAAGTTTGAACTTTGGATGATAGACGCTTCGTGACATGTAATTGCAGTTACCAAAAGCTTGTGGTCATGTTATCCATACATCAGCAGTATTCTAAAGAGATGCTCCTAAAAGCTCTTACTTTTCAATTTTACCAAGGTTCGTACTGGCGGAACCGGGATAGTATTGGCTATTTTTTGTAAAAGTTTACCGGACAGTGTCAGCAGGAGGTATCAGTAATATCGAGTTAGTGTGTCCGAATCTATATAAATGGTATCAACAACATAGGCGATAAGATATCAACAATACTGTATCGTATCGTCGATATCGTTAATAACGTGAACCATAAATTTTACTGCTATTAAGATAGTATTTGTTATTCTTCATATCAATTATCCTGTAAACCATGAAAATGCATTATTTAGTAAGGCATATCGATGTTAAGTAGCTAGCTTATCTGTTATGATTATCAACTATTTATATTTCCTGATTTGTGCTAAAATTTGCAGAATATAACTACAGCTTATGTAGAGTTAGCCCCCATCACTCAAGGAAGAGTTTCTGTAGACAGTGTGTCAAGTTCTAATTATGGTTTTCTTAGTGGCCAAGATATCAAGGATCAAGCTTTAGGTACATTGCAGAGTAAAAGCTCCTTCTACAAGGTTGAAGGTGGCCTAATGTCCTTATTGAGGAGGTGTCTAGAACTTGATAGTACAAACTTGGTGAGTTTTATAACAGGTGATGTTGAGCATTACCAGAGCTTGAACTCAGAAGATTCTGGATGGGGCTGTGGCTGGCGCAATGTTCAGATGCTGAGCTCCCATCTATTGATGCAGAGAGAAGATGCAAGGAACTTGCTCTTTGGTGGTTCGGGATTTGTTCCTGACATCCAATCACTGCAAAGGTGGCTTGAGAATGCTTGGGCAAGGGGTTTTGATACAGATGGCGCAAGAGCATTCAATTCCAGAGTATACGCATCTAAGAAATGGATCGGGACTACAGAGTGTGCCACACTATTCCGCTCTTTTGCCTTTCGAGCAAGGGTGGTTGACTTTGACAGCTTGCGATCTCCTTCTATGAGGAATTCGGATGCACAAAAAAAATGCAGAAAACAGGGAGGTAGTACTAGAACAAGTAAAGCTGAACATGTTAATGGTCCCATGGACAAATTTCTGCAACGTGTAGAACATGGCTCTTGCAAAGTTGATTCTTCATTATGTGCAATACCTAATAAAGAGAAACAGAAACCTTCCAGCCAACAGGTCCTTATGGATTGGATTTGGAACTATTTCTCTGGTGCGCGTAATTACGGAAATGATTCTCAGTGTGTTTATGTTAGTGAGAGAACGTAAGTTAAGTTCTTCACTTAGCATCTTTTGATTGAATTTATTGTCAATTTTTCCATTCTAACGTGCTAGAACTATTGTTTATGTTTTCAAAAAAAAACAAAATGGTGATTTCAATTTCTCTAGCATTTCCTGATGGTTGATAAACCTTGTATACTCAGGCCTTTATACTTTCAGCATCACGGTCATTCAAGAACAATTGTTGGTATTCAGTTGCGAAAAGGGACTCACGGGTTGGAAGACCGATATTTTCTGTTGGTCTTGGATCCTGCTCAGGTAAAATGAGAAGTGCTGTTCATTGCATTGCAATTATTGCAGGTTTTGTCATCTAAATAACTTTCGAAATAGTGTCCAAAATAAATGCTTGGTCTGTTTAGTCATTCAACTGCATCCATGAACAAACCCTCGGATTTGATTGCAACAAACAATGTTAAATGGTGCTTCAACTTGAAGGCGAAAACTTTATTAATTAGGTAGTATGTTGCCCATTACTTGCTTTTATCTTGTATTTGATTCTTTTTGTTAGTTATTGTACAAAGGATTAAACTTGAACAAATCAACCCCTCAAATGAAAAACACTAAGTTAGCTTCTCGGAACACTTTTCAGCTTGCCGTGGACACTTTTTTAACTCGCGGGAACACTAAGATAGTTTGCTAGGAACATTTCCATCCGAACACTACACTAGTCGTATGGAACACTAAACTAGTCGTCTAAAATACTTTTGAGTATCTGATCGTTGTTTTTTTTTTGAAAAAGTTAAATATCCATGGGTTGATTTGTATAATTTTTGAAAAGTAGGGGCGTTTTTGACATTATACTCTGTAAATATAGCTTACGAAAAAAAAAAAAAAAAACTGATCTTTCTTGAGAGAAATTTGCCTTAGAAATACTCTAATCTTAAGTTCATGCTTTTGGGATTTAATTAAAAAAGCAATAAATACCTGGATGTATATTAGAAGCATAGAACTATTTAAGTTGGCATGGTCAAATTCTATTATTGCATTAAATTTGCATATGTGATTTATACTTTTTAGTAAAGTACATAGTAATATTGTATGGAAAGGTTCAGGTAGATGTATCACCTAACTTTTTATTGCATATAGGTGTGTAAATCAGTCTCAAAGCTATTCTAGAGATGTCTACGTGTCTTTCTCAGTCTACTGCAAGATTACAAAAAAAAAAAAAAAAAACAGATGTTGATAACTTGATATAGAATGTGGAATTCCAACTTTAATACGGTATACGTATGCTCAAGATACGCTATTAATAAGCATTATGTGCCTATTATATTGCTAAAATATTTAATTTTTTATTATTAAACTAGGCCTTGCTAGCAGTTTTATCCATTGCCATCATAAATGGGAATTAATTATCGCAATATTTTTGGCCATGCGCACGCATCAGTTGTGTAACTGGTCTATATGAGATTTCACAAAGCCCTGCATCAATCATCAGATGGTGGCAACTGGTCTATTGTGGACCAACATCAATAGGAGTAACGTTCTGATTCAATAAAAAAGAGGCCACCAAAGACTAATGCAGGAAATAAAAACAGCTGAGGTTTTCCAATATTGCATCAGTTTGGCTTTGATCTTTCCAATTTCATAAAGTATATCAAAGAACCTAGAAGCATCAGACACAAGAAAACATGAATGTTCATATGGCTGCAAACAAAATTTAGGTCGTGGAGGTGCATAAAAATACGTACTTCCTGAAGAACTTATTGGTCAATAACATGAAGTCCAGATAAGATGACTTGCCGATTCCGAAGGCTCCTTTCCTCTTTCTGTGCAATTAAAAGAGTGAAGTGTCTGCTCGGTTCTGCTTGTAGAATCTACTCCTTTGATTTCAAGCTGTCAAATAGCTGAAATATATTTGCTCAACGTCAGAGACCCAATATAATTGATCAATCTACACAGCACTCATGCAGTTCTTTTGTTTTCAATTTAGATAAACTCACTGTGCTGGTTGACCAAACATGTGACAGAATGAAATAGAGGTTAAATAAAGAGACAATAAATGATGAGAACGCCGACGATAATCAATAATCTTCTTACTTTAGTTTACCAGTTAGATTTGGCAGTTGGTCGTATCGTTGAGATTTACAGTATACAGATTTAGGAATGATTTTTCGCATTGGAATTTCAATGCTTTAATTTAATTGGTTGCCCTGCATTCCTTCGCCAATTCGGCACATGAATACAATCCGAGGTTCTAGGATCTCAATATAGTTCCAAGGCATCTCTACATATTTTAGTTTGTAATTAAAAGTTTTCACTCCTAGATGTTGTAAATATGACATCTGAATAAATCAATGGCAGAAACAGATTCCACCGGACTTGTAATGGATTGTAATACGTTTTTGTAAAAGTAAGTCGGACATTGATGGTTGATGTAACCGCTTCCCGGCACATGTTTATAATCATTAGAAGTTGATATTTGTTGTTCCACCAACCTCGTTCCATCTCTGTATCTTAGCTTAACCTGTCGAGATACTAAACCATTGCTTATGGTAATAATCGATGAAATGTATTGTTTTATGCTTACTGAACAAACTGAAACAATGAGCAAGCTTGTTAATTTACTGTTGGTATGAACCATGATTCTTGCTGCTGCCAGAGTACATCAGTCTTGGAAGGGTCTCTAAGAGAGAACAATGGGTGGCAGAAGCTTATTAAAAGAGGTGTTCATACTTTAAAAAAGCCGCAGTATCAGGTGATTTGATTATCCTAATTTTACCCT
The DNA here is from genome assembly GCA_002076135.1 of Xerophyta viscosa. Taxonomy (NCBI): domain Eukaryota; kingdom Viridiplantae; phylum Streptophyta; class Magnoliopsida; order Pandanales; family Velloziaceae; genus Xerophyta; species Xerophyta viscosa. The sequence continues at coordinate 724,202 of MJHO01000101.1, read as the reverse complement.
TTTTTCCATTGAGTACCTTATTTCTTGGTTTCTCTCTTCCTCTCTCTTCTAACAGAGGGAAAACCTGTTAAATTCTGACGTGCCCTTTGTTAGCTATGTTATGTTGATCCTGGCGTTGCTTGTGAAGAGGAGATAGAGCAGCTGAAGATCGTGGATAGCATCTTAGTTGAGTTTTAACATCATCATTGCCTGCGAACTCAACTGGCAGGTCTACATGAGGTAATTTCAACACATAACTATTTAGAAAAGATTTTAAAAAAAAGAAGTCATAGTGTTTATGTGGCTAGCTTCTCAGTTGATCTTATATTGCCTTTGAAGATGGTAGAGTTTTGAATGAAGACCATCAGCTACCGCAATAACTGTTATTTACACATCCGATTCGACCAATGTAGAAAGCATTGAGTTGCTATTACTGGTTTAGGAGTGGTCTATTGTGTCGCTTCCATTTTCTGAAGATTAAACATCATCGCAACTCTTTCTGATTCTCCATATAGTGCATCAGTAGCTTCGTCCAATATTCAATTGCTGTCCTTTTGATAGTCTTTGGGAAAATCACATATCAGCCCCTAATTTTGAATCTCTTTCCAAATCAGCCCTTGATTTTGAATTCGTTGCAAATCAGCCCCTCTCTCGAGATTCGTGTGAGGGAACTTTTAACTACCATATAAGCATTCTTTGCAGAAACTATGAATATAAAAAAAAAAAAAAAAAAAAAAAGATTTCGATGTGATAATAACTTTTGTATTTAAAGTTCGTTTAAAAGATACTTCTAACTAGATGTTTTGAGGCTTTAAACTCTTAGTGGGTTTTAAAATTAATCCGCTAACTCGCTAAAACTTTGGAGGCTCAAATTACTTATTTAGATATATTTTTGGAAAAACTTTGAATACAAGGAAAATATTTTTGATGTGATGTACAACTTTTGTATTTAAAGTTTTTTCCAAAAAATACTTCTAAAAGGTGTCATGGGATGTAGAAAATAACGAAGCTAAGGGGTTTATTTGCAAACTTGTAAACGGTGCAGGGGCTGCAACTCTCCCATAGTCTTTGCTATTGCTACTCCATGCTTCTAATCACTTGAGAGCTGACATCCTTTTCTCTCACAACAGTGTCATAACCAATTTGAAAAAACTACTTACATGTATGTTTGCATCATTGGCTGCCTCAAGTATTTCATGAGTCCTAATTATCTCATTGATCAACTAAAAGACTTAATTCACCTCAGATGTTCTTTTAAAAAAAAAGCAAAAAGGGGACGCTCTTGCTCAACCAAAACTAGTTTGCCTTCTCAACCGTTGAAGATGTAGTCTTTTACCTTCCTCCTCTCAATTTGAATACTACCTTTAAGAGTCATAAACCTCATTAAGATTTGAATTCTCTGCTCCGCTGCCTCCAGCTAGGGCCACTTTCATTCCTGCATCAACTTTTTTAACTGAAATTTTGTAGGGTAACCTAGGTTGCAAGAAGCGATTTGGGAAGATCAACCATCTTGAAAAGCTTGGGGAGCAGAAGTGGTTATAGTTTTATATACAGCCTTTACCACTCCTCCAATGGGGATTGACTTGTTCTTTCTTTCTTTCCTTTTTTTTTTTGTTTTTTTTTTTTTTGTGTGTGTGGAATGAGAGCTTTATTTTCCCCTACCTGTTGTACCAAAATTACTGCCTCAGATGTTCCAGACAATATTCATGTTCTTGGTGTAGGTAGCTTCGACGTCTACAAGAATTAGAGGAACAATGAACAGCACAAACAAAGTCAACATTTGAGCAGCAAACAAATGCAACGATAACTTCCACAAAGAGGGCGGCAGATCTTGAAATGAAATGGCCAACTGCAAAGGATGCCAAGTCCTTCATCCGCTAGTTTTAAGATAAGAACAAATGGGGCCAAATAAACATAAAAAAATTTTATTTGGAGCCAAGCTATATTGTTTGTAGTGTTGCTACGTTGTGTCATGATGTTGATGTTTCAAGTTGTAGTATTTTGTTGTGTTATAGTGTTGCTGCTGCACGTATAATCTTGCTTCTTCGTGTTATAATCAGAGCACTGCTATTTATAAGGGTCACTCAAACTTTTAATGCAATCAAAATCATATATTAATATTGTGCATAGGAAATGCGTCTTGCATCGATGCGAAATATTTGACTATGATTGAATCAGGATTAGGGTTCTTGAAGAATGGTATTTCTATTATAATTTTATTGATTTTTGGCTTTGCGTAGGCTTCATTTGGTGCTTACCCTATATATATAACTTCTTATGAAGAGCATCCGTTGTGTAATGTTCATGTTGTTTGTCGTTGCTCAAAAGCTAGACTAGAGCTAGATATCTGCTCACTGTCTTGATTTATACATCCACTGGGAGACCTCTATCCTTGTCGCTTGACATATTTTATAAGGAGAATAATTTCTGTTACTAGGCTGATCATTAGACTGGTCTGGATACCTTTAAATCTTGGTTTGGAAGTCTCATTGAGAAGGTATGGATGAATACGTTTTTCCTTCAAATTTTTCTAATTCATGAAAAGAAATAATTTTTAGACGTTCTTTGTCGAAAAAAAATTTGCATGAAAGTTGTCAATTTCTACAAAATTTTTTTAAAAAATACTTGTAGATATTTGTTTTGTACTTCAACTTCTTAATAGGTAAAAATAAATTTTATAAACTATATTTAAATCTGTACTCGTTCAAACCTAAAAAATTTATTTAAAAATATTTTAAAAATTTTAAACACGGAAGCTATAAATCTTATCAAAATTTATAAATTTTATATTTATTTTTTTTAAAAAAATATATCTAAATACCAATTTCTGCCATAAATTGGAGGAAATTTCAAGAATGTGTATTGAAGAGGATTTGATTAGTTTTAAACTAGCAAGTGTTAGCAATTCTTGAAAATGTTGACATACATTTCATGACTGATTTGTAAGAATTTTGAATCTACGGGTTGATTCGTTAACAATTTTAAAATTAAAAGGCTTATTTGTTAACAATTTTAAAATTAAGGCCGAAATATTTATATTTACAAGATACTGTAAGGCAACTCATTATTAATCAGCTCTTTTTTTTTTCTTTTTTTTTTTTGAGATAATAATAAATGTACTACTTAATCCTACCTACAAATCAAAATACGACTCTATCATCGATAATATTAATACTTAGATAATTGATTATTATGTCATTTAATTCATAATAATTGCGAAGCCATACTGATAAGTGTCGTTTTTGGTACTATGTAATGCAACAAGGTCAAAGAAAAGAACAAAATCTATAGCCAAAAGAAGTAATTGATAAAAGTATCAAATCAATAAATTGCAATTCTGCAAGCATCAATCATAAGGAACACCCATCAACTTAATTCAGCAAAACTCACTCATATTTGGTTGAGAATAAATGCAATTTATTCAATAAATTATAAACAAGAAGGCAGCATCACAGCGTATCACAACAGTCCGGGAGTCACTTCTTGTGCGCGCTTATCGACTGCAGGGGTTTGCAACTGCAAAATTTGCACAAACTAAATATCTCGATGAACCTGTCTTGTAATCTCCAAGGCTACAATATGTCTGGAGATCGATGAGTACACGCCTATTCCGGTGCACCGAACTCACAAGCAGCCATCAGAATGATTCTGGTCTTATCGGCTCAGGTTGGCTCGAGAGAGCTGCCAAAGAATGCACTCAACAACGCGGTTCAATCTATTTCAGAACCATCAGAATTATTATGACCATCATTTCCTGTGGAAAATAGCTGATATCCAGCAAAACTGGATAGCTGGCCCGAACCACTGCTGCTTACTGATCTTTCAATGTCATCCAACGTTGATACGAGAGGAATTGGACGATCAGGAATAGAGGGGACGGCGGTGTCCGTTTCCAGAATTTTCAAAATTTGATCCATCGTCGGTCGTGCATGCATCTCGGGATGAGAGGCCAATACGGCCACAAGAACGTATTTTTCCATTACTTCTTTAGGCCCCAATCCTTCCATGCCATCTTCGATAACATCTAATGTTCTTCCTTTTCTAACCAACGACCAAGCCCAGTCAGTAATGAGCCACCTGTCGCCTTCTCCCCTGGATACAAATGCTTTCTTACCACTCAAAAGCTCAAGCAATACAACACCGAAGCTATAAACATCGCTCCTCTCTGTAAGTTGTCCATACAAAGCATACTCAGGAGCAACATACCCAAGTGTGCCGGCGACTCTCGTGCTGACATGTGTCATCCCTTCAGGAGCAAACTTTGCAAGACCGAAATCAGCAAGCTTAGCTTCGAACATCTCATCGAGCAAAATATTACTAGCCTTGATATCTCTATGCATGATAGCGGGCTGAGCTCCATAATGCAAGTAAGCCAAACCCCGGGCAGTACCAACCGCAATCTTCTGGCGTAACGGCCAGCTCAGCTTAGTTGTCGCAAGCAAACTAAACAAATGATCATGGAGGCTCCCATTTCGCATTAAATCACATACAATAATCCTCTGATGCCCCTCTAGCGGGGTAGTTGCGGTGCAATACCCTCTGAGGGCCACCAAATTAACATGACGAACGCTAGCAATAACTTCAACCTCATGAGCAAAGCTTGCATCCCCCGCCTGGGTGCAATTCTTAAACCTCTTAATAGCAACCTCGGTACCATCTTTCAGAACACCTTTGTAAACATTCCCGTAACCTCCCCTGCCAATTAAATTATCCCTGGAAAAATTTCCCGTAGCAGCCTTAATATCATCAAAGCTGAATTTGATCAATGATGCGCTCGCTTCTATCGATCGCAGAGCCGAATTGCTCCTCTCCGTCCTCGCGGACTTCGTCTTCTTCTTTTTTCTCTTCCTCTTCTGTTTCCTAACGATTATTGCAGAAACAACTAATACAATTAGCAACGCAATGCAACCAGCAACAACACCATAGATCCACGCGTGGTTTCCGGATCCAGAGGCAGGAGTGTCGGCGATACTGACGTTGAGAAGGAAGAGACAAACAGCAGTACCATTGTCCGCAGGGCCGAACTGGTTAATGCTGCCGGCGTAGATGAAAGGGAAGGCCGCACAGTTGGAGACGTTGCCGACCTCTGGGCCAGTGAGGTACGCCGATTTAACGCGGGTGAGGGTGGCGGTGCAGGCAGTGCAGGTAGGTACAGGCAGCAGGGATTTATTGCAATCGCGTGCCACGTCAGCCCTAGCGGTAGCGGGGACGGCGGCGTCGAAGTCGGCGAGAGTGCTTATGTTCATGCATCCCTCTGAGATCCAATCGGGTTTGAATCCACAGGAAGAGAGGAGATCAAAACCGGGGAAGATAGAGGTGGAGTTCCGGTAAACTTGCCAGCAGGCGGCGGAGGAGTTCGCCGGAGGGAGGAAGTAGTTGGTGGAGCGGAGATAGTTGGATTGGACGAGGCGGAGAGCTTGGACAACAAAGGAGCAGCGGGTCGAGTTGTCCTTGGGGAGGGACGACGGCGCCGCGGCAGCGGCGGCGGTGAATTTGTTCAGCACGGAAAAATCTAGTGGACACGAGGAGTTCTGCGACGCCGCCGGGATGAAGGCAGCGATAAGTTGTAGTAGTACGAGCAGCGCCGCCGTTAGGGAGGCGGAGGAACGACCGCTGCCAATGGCGGCCGACGACATTTTTTTTTGGTCCCAGCTGCTCTGCTGGTATCTTTTCTTTTCCTTTGACGATATGTTCTGCTGGTATCTGATGAATGGGTGATGTGTTTTTATTTTATTTTTAAAACCCAAACAATTCGTTAAAAAATAATAATTATAATGAGGTCAGTATTCGCACGCGAAGATTACTTTGCTCTTTATTACTGTCTTATTCGATGAAGAATGTAGAATTTAGACGCTCTCGACAGCAAAAGAGACGGTTTCTTCCTGCTGTATGTACAACATGATGCACCGTAACAATCAATCTCAACCATTCATCAAGCGCAACGCTATTACCGGAAACAACTTGTTCTATGAGTTTCGTTATTGAGAGTGGCGTAGAAATATATAGTATTTTATTATTAACTAAAAGAAAAAAAAAACACTAGCAACTAAAGACTAGTAATTAAGGCGTTTTTCTGAAAGAAAAGAAATTTTATATTAGCATTTACATATAAAAAAAAAGAATTAAAAAAAGAAATAATGTTACGCGAGAGAATGGTTTATCATGTAAGATTTCGAGCTCGAAATCATAATCCGAAAAAGATATAAAAAATTCCTACAATTAGCTAATTGATGTTGGGACTGTTGAAGATTGCATTATTACAGTTATGCCACTGGGAGAGTCGGATCATGTTCGAACAGTTTCGATCGGGGTGAGATGTAGTCTTTCTGATCTAATTTGGCTGCTGTCGTGCAGGAAAAAAAAAAGGGAATTAGGAGACGCTTCGTTGTTAAACTCATGACCACATGAATAAAATAATAAATGAATAATTGGTGTTATCTATGTGGCAAAGAGATATTAAAAGTAAGTATATTGCTTCTCTTTGAACGATTAATTTAATTAATTATATATATACTGCTTAAAAGCCCACCATGACAATGCAAATTCATCATGCTATAATTTAGTGTGAAAAGGTAGGAATTCACCCCATGTGAGTGTATAGATCATCTCTATCACATAAATATTTATTTTAATCCCTGAATATTACTAAAATGGCCCCACAATACGAACTTTCAAACGTTTATCGTAACAATTTAATCCACTGTCTATGCGGTTACTACGACCATCGCTGATGTTACCGTTGGCATGTCAGGTAGAATTAAGTGATGGTTAAATCAACAACTATATATAATAAATAATAGTTATGTAAGTAGCTTGAATGGTATAAACCACAAATATAATACAGAGTTAACAGAAAAAATTTCGCGAGAATTTAATATTATCGTGATAATATTTGAAAGTATAAGAACATGATGGTCCATTTTACTAAAGTTTTGTAATCAAAGATATAATTTAGCTTTTTATTATATTTTTGAGAAAATCAGAAACTTATTTTTAAATAAAACGAGCTGCTGATCGATGAAACTTATAGTGTCTCTTTCTTTGACCCACTTTCATACCTGATGGTAGAAATTGTATTTTTCGTCGGATAAGAAGTCTCTAAATAGTTCGACCAGAAAAGAAAAAAGAAGTCTCTAAAGAGGACCTTAGACTATGAGACTTTTAAATTTTTAATGTCGACCTCTTATTTTTTTTGAGGCGAAAATTGACCTGCTGAGTTATTTGCGTGCGCTACTTTTATTTTTTATTTTATTATTATTTAACGCCAAGAAGTAGGTCGATGTATTATGAAAGCGATATACCTCAGAAACATCTGAAAATTTTATTAAAATGTTTTTAAAAAGATATTAAAATAAAATTGAAAATGACATCGTATTTCAAATAGTATATATAATTTAGATGGTGAGTTTCATACTTCTAATTTTGAGATGTAATAAAGACAATATTGGATCAAAGGAAAATATAATTAATACTAAAGCATCAGAATATCTATAGCTCAAGCCCCACCTTACTTAATGGGAATATAAAAAACTATTTCTTTTGTTTTATAAATAGGACGTCAATAATATATATATATACACTTTTGGCGGATTAGATCAACCCTAACTTCTCAAATAATAACAAATTAGTCTTCCATAAATCAGCCTTGTATTGATGTAACTCAATTTGGAGTAAGTTTTAAAAAAGGCTAATTTGCTATATCTATGAAAAGAATGCTGATTTATTATTTTTTTAAAAAAAAAATAATTTTTTTTTCTTTTTTTTTGTTGAGAAAACAACCAGAAATTTATTTGAAACGTCAGAAAGATAAATAACGAATATGCGTAAAGTACAAATTATACTCCACGCTCGACCTCATGGAGCTCAAACATGACACGACATAAATCCTGAGCCACATTCGCACATATCCCTCAACTTCAGACTTGCGCAAAATTAAAATCATGTCATGGAGCAAAACAAAAATAAAATAAAATAAAAATAAAATCATGTGGCATTTGTCCAATATTCCAAACAAATTGTTCTGGTTTAGAATATCATGTGCACTGTAGACAAATTGTTCTGTTGGTGTTGCTAATTATGTAGGACAGTTATGATTTGGTGAAAAAAACAATGAATTTCCAAAAATCAATAATACTAATCATTAAGCACAAAACTTATAAAATCAATAAGATTCGCTTTTAAACGGCACATAATTCGATCATTAGCATCATGTAATTTTCATCTGAGAGGAAAAAACCATGTAAAAAAATTAAAAATTCTACGTGAATATAGCTAAATTCATGTCAACAAGTTCATGTAAAGATTTAGGAAAATCTTTTCAAGTGAATATAGATATAAAAACAAATAATTGAGTAAAATTTTCTGGAATTTTTTTTGGTATTTCAGTATCGAATGCACTATTGATTCATACCTAAAAATCACCACTAATTAATTAAATATTGCATCCAAACAATTAAGATCCATTTTAAGTGAATCTAAATCCCCCTGAATCGTGGAGGCACCAACACAGGTAAGACCGTATTGGCTCCAGACACTGTCCCAATCAGCTCACTTGCTCTACTATTTGTTCAATGATAATGCATGCATTAATATGTTTACTACATAAAAAGGAAACTCTGATAACCTTGTGAAAGAAAAAGTGAAGTTAAAAGGACTTGGATCCGCAAAGAAGAGAATAGAACGATATAAGGAAAAATTATTGTTCAGCCCCTCCGTTTTCCGTTTCTTACTGTTTAACCCTCCGAAACGCCACGTGGTGACACGCGCACGCCGCCACGTCGGCTGGAAAATTAGTTTCGGAGGGCTGATTCAAAACACCCTAAAAATAGAGGGGCTAAACAGTAAATTTCTTACGATGATAACTTCGCAAGACACATCAGGAAAAACTGTAAAGATCTATGTTATCCAACGTACACTCTTGGAAGATGTTAGAAGGAAGAACTAATATTAGTAGAGACGCTTCCCAGCAAATGCTCGAGAAAATGGAAAGGGGCGCTATGCACTCGAAATGCTAATAAGTAACTCTCTTCAATTTTTTGTTCTGTCAGAGAGAGAGAGAATGTTCGATTTTCAACTCTTATCAGACAAAAGTAAAGAACAAAATGAAACCTTTAAAGAGGCTAAACAGTAAAGACATTAATGTCTTCATTGCGAGCACTTCATGATAAATGCTTCAGTTTCGAAGAGATGACGCAACAATTCATCGGACGGAGAAAGCAAGATCGAGTTCAGCTGGACTTACTATGCCAACTCACCATTTACAGATGATGCAAAAGTCTCTTGTATAGGGTGACTCGAATGTGCATGAGCTTGCCCGAGATGTAAAGGAAATGATACCTTGGGATGGGTGCAAAGCTAAGCAAATTGCTACCGCGACAAGAACCGAAAAATTGTGTAGGCTGTACTAGATGTGAAGCTGCTTGCTGTACAAGCATTAATTTCTGCCTATATTTGTTGTTCCTAATTCACAAAATCAAGTTTATGAAACAAAATAGATGCGCAAAGCAATGTTAAAACATAGCTTAGTTTAAGTAACAATTTTAAATGAAAGATAAAAGCTTATAAGTGGAACATGGGTCAGTGCCACTCATAGATTTATCTGTTACGATAGTCGAGCAGAGTTTATCCGGAATAATCTCAAAAAAAAAAAAAGAATAAACATCGAATTAGAGACTGTTTTGTAGTTGGTAAAAGATTAACATTATCAGCTCTAAACTATAGCACAATGACAGAAGGTGATTCAAAGAGAATAAAGAAAGGAAAGGGGAAAAAAAAAAGGAAAGGGAAAAAAAAAGAAGGAAAGAAAAAATTTTTTGCCCAGACACGATAATCTGAGGCACAATTTACTTATCATCTCAGCAATGTGCCAAGAGTTGGAAACAAAGATGCCGGGATTTGATTATCGAATAAGGCATTATTCCACTAGGAATTATATAAGTCGGCCCAGATGAATTCCAGCAGACTTCCTACATGACTTGATAAATTTCACTTAGGGCGTGTTTATTTGGAGAAGGAAGTGGGAAAGTAGGAAAGTGAGAAAGTTGGAAAGTCAGTTTCCTTATTTACTTTAAAAAAGAAGTGAAAAGTAGAAAGTTGGAAAATCAGTTTTTTTTTGTTTACTTTAAAAAGAAAAGTGAGAAACTGAAAAACTGACTTTCCTTTCACTTTCCATCTCTATGTAATTTTTATTTTTTTGACTTCTTCATCAAACGTTAGGAATTGGGAGGAAAGTGAAAGTCATTAGTATTTAGTGATTATTATTAATAATAATTATTCTCTAAAATAATTTAATATTAATATAAACTAATTAATATATTTATAACTAGTAAATATTATAAAAAATTTATAATAATAAAATTGTTTATTATTTTTAATAAATAATAAAAATAATAAATTTATATTCTTTAAATATAAAAAAAAAAGAAATAATACAATAATAATAAGCAAATTACTACAATAATAAATAATAAATACATTATTTATTTTATTTTTAATTATTAATTATTTTAATAATTTATTACTATTTTCTAAGATATAAATAAATAAAAGTACTAAATAGCAAAATAAAATAAATAAATAATTTTTTAATTATTAATTAAATAAAAATAGTAATCTCTATTAAATTATTTATTAAAATATTGATTATAAATTAGTTGTTAATTATAATTAAATAATATTTTTTAATAATTATTAAAGAATTATTTTTAATTACTATTAAAAATTATTTTTTATAAATAAAAAAATTTTACTTACTTTTTACTTTACAATAAAAAGCTTTATTATTTTTAATAAATAATAAAAATAATTATATTCTTTAATAATAATAAAATATATAATAATAAAAACAAGCAAATTACAACAAATAATAAATAATAAATATTATATTATTTTAATAATTTATTACTATTTTCTAAAAATATAAATAAATAAAATTACTAAATAGCTAAATAAAATAATAATCTTTTATTTATTAATTAATAAATTTAATAAATAAAATAGTAATTATTTTTAAATTATTATTAAAAATATTAATTATAAATAATTTTTCATTATTATTAAATAATATTTTTTAAATTATTATTTAATTTAATTATTATTAAATAATATTATTAAAAATTATTTTTTTAAATAAAAAATTTTAGTTACTTTCACTTTACAATACAAAGTAAACAAGAAAACTCAAATCTACTTTCTTAACACTTTCCCATCACTTTCTATCTTACCACTTTTTTTTCACTTTTCACCTTATCACTTTCCATTCTACTACTTTCTTTTCACTTTCTTACTTTACACTCCAAGTAAACAGCCCCTTAATGAGAGAGGCAACGCGTTAAAGATGTAGGTGTAGGCAACAACATAACAGAACTAGAACAACAGAATTATTACTTATTAATATAATTCAACAAGAGAATTATTATTGGACAACAGTACTGGGACTATGTACACCAAAACACAATAATCAACTTGACCGGAAATGTGGAACATCATGAACAGTAATCTGTAGATAAAATAAAATTTACCATATATTGCAGAACGGCCGATATGAATCAGCTATGCAGAAGCATGCGGCGATCGGCAGCCAAGGTGGATTTCAACTGGTTATCAAGAAATTCAGTTCCTGAATCCGACTCGTCGTGAATCCATCCAACCTGCTTTTGGGCTTCAAGGACTATTTGCGATATCCCTGCAACCGCAAGGAAAAAAAACCATCATGATTGTGAATCAAACTTTCCAGTGATCTATTATTATTTTTGAGATAACCGGAGAAATCTCGAGAGCCTCGAGGCTACTATAATAGTATAATGCGCTGCACATTCACAAGGGGTCACACCTAGGTTTCATACCCAGAGTCTCTCTCCCATAGACGAGACTGCCAGAAGGCAATTTCAAATTAATCTTGCTCATATTGTCCATTTTTGAATTATCAAAAAATTTGCAGCAAAGCTCAAGAAGAAGACCTTGGCGGAGTGTGTGACGCTTGTCGCGGATATCGTGGACGGTGGCGGAGAGCTTCCAGTAGAGGGGGCGGCCAACGTAGAAGACGGCGAGGAGGAGGAGCGCCGCCAGAACGACTCGCAGAGTGATCTTCGTAGCGGCAGAAGCCATCCTCAGCGGCTGCCGGCGATTGATGGATGAGTTGGGCTAGCAAAGATATTGGGGATAATGTCTTCCCAGCCCCTTGACCGGAAATCTCTTCCGATTCAGCTCCTGGTTACTGTTTATATCTTTCTCTCGTAAAATGTGTATTTCCGTTTTGATTATTATATTAGTATTTTTTTAAAAAACTTTCAACATAAAAGTTGTAGATTTTGACGAGATCTACAACTTTCATGTTGGAAGTTTTTCCAAAAAATACTTCTAAATAGATGTTTTGAAGTTCCAAAATTTAACGAATTTTGACGTGACATTTCAGAACCTGTTAAACTTCCGACCTTTAAAATATCTATTTAGAAGTATTTTTTGAAAAAATTTTCAACATAAAAATTATAGATCTCGTCAAAACCTATAACTTTCATGTTGAAAGTTTTTTCAAAAAATTGACCGAAACTAAAGTATTAGATTGTCTCGTTTTTTAAATCCCCGCGGATTGGATAGCAGGGACTGAATTTGAATCGGCAGGCCCCTGGCCTGCCGATCATTGCCCCGAGATATTGAATGTGCGTACGAAGTGTCGGCTGGGGAAACTAGAAGAGTGACTCACAGTGTGTGCGAGAGACTGAGGGAATCAGTGTGCATCAACTCACCATTAATGAGCTTCCTCCACGTGGTGGGCTGCATCGTTAAGCGACGGTTCCAGTACAACAACAATAACAATCAGTAATAAATTTTAGGAAGAGTTGAATGTGGGTCTAAATTACAAATTTTACTGTATTTAAATTTTAGGTTTTTAATTATAATTAAATCTTTTCATAAATGTATTAAAAATTATTAAAAATGTGTTAAACGTTATAAAAAATATGTCAATATGTTATTTTTATCAGGAGGATATTAAAAATTAATAAAAATGTGTTAAAAATTTACTAAAAATTAATAATTGTTTTTTTTTTGTTGAATGCTAAACCATGGAATGTTAGGAGTAATGATGTGTACGTAATGTGTGCAACATTCATGGTCTATATGTGTGTATACAAGCTTATGTCATGATATTTGAGAAACTTTGTCAAGTAGTCACCCTCTTTGTTTATATGTTATAGATAGATAGCATGGGATTGTGGTTATACATATGAAACATATATGCTTGGCTTGAGCTATGCTAGGGTGCTAGTATTGGACTAATAAACTTGTATGATTTTCAAATTTTTATCAATTAATATAAATTTTACTTGATTTCTATTTAAATGCCACATCGCATATATGCTAATATATATATATATATATATATATATATATATATATATAACTCGGTATCGAAGTAGTTGAGCGTTATGTGGCACTTCTTATAACTCACAATATACCACATGACGTCTCTATTATCTTATCATTTGATATGTGTCACTTAAGTATAATAAATATATAACTAATCAAATATTTAATGAGAGTTTGAATTCAATGCGTACTTAATATATTATTAATAATTTTATTAAATACAAAAACTAAGTATAAATTTATATATTTTATAACTAAGTATAATTTATAATATTTTATATTATATATTAAAGATAAATTATAATAATTTAGAAGAATTTGAAAGGTCATTATCAAATTCTTAATAATCTATATATAATTATATATAATATATACAAATAGATGATCAAAGTCGTAACTTTTGGTATGTAATGAAAATTTTTAAAAATCATTATTAAATTCTTAATAATCTATATATAATTATATAATATATATATATATATATATATATATATATAATATATATATATGGGTGATCAAAGTCGTAACTTTAGGTATATAATTTGGTATTTTTAGCACATACTCTCTAAACAGTTTTATAAATTATTCAAAAATACATATACATAAGTATGTGTTGGAAAAAGTTAAACCTGAAAAAAAGCTTTGGTGCGCTTTATTTATATTAAAAAATTATAAATATTTTTAAATAGATATTCTGTAATTGATGAAAATAAGTAAAATTTTTGAAATTGTTAAATATTTATTAAAATATATATTTTTAGAAGAACTTAAATAAAAACATATAGAATATACCAAAAAAAAATTTTAAATATGATTTTAAAAGTTATAGAATATAGCAAATCCCAATATTTATAATTAATAATAATTTTAAAATCATATTATTTAATAATTATTAGGAAAAAGTATAGTTTGGTTCGTATGAGTTTTAAAAAATATAAAAAAATTCGGTATATTTTTGCCGTTCCGAGAATATGATGGCTACTCTATTTCCAATATTTATTTATTTCGGTATAGTAATGATAAGTACTCCAACAGACACTCCAGAGACTGCAATTTGTAAGCGTTCAAATCCCAACCGTCCCTTTAATGCACGCGCTGTATGTGATGATCTCCAGAAAACACCATCGTACCAAACTTATGCAATCTCTGCCGTCCATCAACTACCTAATTGTTTTCTTCACTCGCCACGTGTTTGATTTACAAAATTTGAGAGATATCTCACGTGACTCGCTTGTCCAATAAAAAACTCTTTAGAATTTTAAAAAGAAAATTAGATTTATCGATTTATAACCATCAAACTGATCAGGTTACCCCCTTCTGACCCCAAAAAAAAAACTGATCAGGTAATTTTGGAATTAATGTCCCAATAATCCTTTCTAACATTTTAATTTAAAAAAATTTTACTAGACAATTTGTTTTTTTTTAAATTTTTTTTAACGGAGTAGCTTTAGAATATTACAATTTTTGCCAACTATTAACCTTAGTTATCTTTTATCATTTGAAAATGTTTTGCTACATAATTTCTAATATATTATTAGGGACATTATTTGCTACATTAATTTTCTAATATATGTTTTAATATTCTACATTAATTTCTTCCTGGTCAAAATCTTATAGATCAAAACAATTATCTTTATATAATACTATTGGTTTTAAATTAAAAACTCTGCAATATTAATATTCATCAATACAATACTAAAATTCGCCATCCAATTCTTTCTGAATTAGTACTCCACGCTGGATCGAGCAGTGCGGCCAGCCGTTCAGAAAGTGTTAGTTGTAGGTTCGAATATTAGTTTGTAATATGAAATGACGAATATGTTATTCAACGAATTTTTGGCGGAGTTAATTAAAAATAGTGACTAGATTACTCTTAATACTGTATGTCTGGTTTGGAGGCGGACCTAAATCATGATTTTACTTAATAACTAATATAGGTCCAATATGGGGTGAATGACTTGATTAAAAAGATAGTGTCTAATAAATTAATTAGATATATATTACCTTAAAAATATTGTCTCATTACTAAAAAAGTATTCTCCACAAATGAATCATGTCGTACTAGAAATACTTGTCATAATACTAACTGGAAATTTTTATATTTTTGAGCAATTAAGAAGCATTTTAATCAAAATTTTATAATTAAGTGGCTTTTTTTAAAATTCCTTAAATTCAAATCCACTCTCTCCCCCCTCCCTGAACAAATTTTTTTTTTCTAAATTATTAGTATAATCTAAATGTACTGAAAATGAATTCATGTCGTACTAGAAATACTTGTCATAATACTAACTGGAAATTTTTATATTTTTGAGCAATTAAGAAGCATTTTAATCAAAATTTTATAATTAAGTGGCTTTTTTTAAAATTCCTTAAATTCAAATCCACTCTCTCCCCCCTCCCTGAACAAACGGCTCCGAATTCCAACGCACACACCTCATCGCTATAAATTACTTCAGTTCCAAAACCCTAATCTCTTCATTTTCCACAATCTCTCTATCCACCTGCAATCCAACAACAACAACAATGGCCAAGAAAAAATCCACACCCGCCGCCGCAGCCACAGCAGTTGCCGCTGCCGCCGGCAAGAACAACGGCGACGCTGTCCACTCGGAGGCGCCGCCACTGGAAGAGAAGATGGAGAGCTTGAAGACACTCAACCACATGCTTCTCAAAGAAACCATGGAGCGCCGGGAGCAGCTCGCACAGTTGCAAGCTCACGCTGATTCTCTGGTTGCTGATAGTGAACTCCTCTCGTTGATTGATCGTGACATTCTGCGACTTCTGCTCGGAGCTCCGATCGGCGCCGCCGCAGCGGAGCTCCGGTCGCTCTCCGCCGACAAGTTAGCCGCCTACTCTCGATCTGAGAAGCTTCAGTTGGAGATAGAGAGGCTGAGTAATCGAGTTCGTGATTATGCCGAGAGGACGCAGAGTATTGCTGGAGAGAAATTTGAAGTCGAGAAGGCCCTGAAATTTTCCCTAGATGAAAATGGTTCAATTCAGAGAGCAATAGGGATTAAAAATGAACAAATGCAAGAGCTTGAATCGAAGATTCGGCAGCTGGAGAATGATAATACTGCTAAATTCGAGATTATAGAGGAGCTCAAAGCGGCTCATAAAAGGCTGAAGGAATCAGACAGAGAGAAGGAAGAAATGTTGCAGTCCTTGGTTGATGAGAAGTCATCGCTCGAGAACAAGTTGACGAATTCTGAGGGGTCTGTTAATCGTTTAGAGAGGGAAATGGAAGATATTGTATGTGCCAAAAAAAGGGAAGTTGAATCATTGAAGACAGATATTGACGCGCAGGCGGCCATGTTGTTGAATTTTGAGGAAGAGAGTAGGCAATTCAAGGTATCTAATCACAAATTAGAAGATGAGATCTCCAGCTGTAAGGAGATAATTAGCTCGTTGAAAAATGAAGGAGAGAAGCTTCGTTTTAAGGTTGGTGAAATGGAAAAGAAGAATAGCGAACTTGAAGATGAGATGAGTAAGCTTAACATGGAAAGAGAGGCAATGCTGAAAGATATGAAAGAGAAGGAGATGATGTTTGAGACAAAGGTTAGAGAATCTGAAGAGAAGATTAATGAATTGTCGGCACAGATTAAAGAGATTGCAGGGGAGAAAGATGCTGCTGAGAAAGAAAGAGAGCAGAGACAGTCACAGTTGGTGGAATCTGAGATTGAGATCGGCAAGCTGCGCTCCGTTGTTGCTGATCTCGAGGAATCTGGTAGAGAAAAAGATGAAGCAGTTTCTCGCCTGCAGGGTGATCTTGATAGGGTTCAGAAAACACTTGAGAATCTAAGGAAAAACAGGGATGATGTTGAGAATGAGCTTATCATCCTCAAACAGAAGCTACACGAACTAGACACCGAAAAGGCAGAGAAAAATAGCGAATTTGAGATGTTGGAGAAGGAGAAAGCTTCGTTGGAAAATAGCTTATTTGCGACTCAACATGAACTCGACAATTTGAAGGAAAAAATGAATCTATCTGAAACAAATTTGGCAAAATCCCTTTCCTTGCTGAAAACCACAGTGGAGGTGATCAATGGATCATTTGAAAGCAAAACAGACGATGCAAATGAGAATGAGGACCTCGATCCTTTCGCAGCTGAATTGAAGAGCTTGCAAATTGCTTTTAAGAACAAAACTAAGAAAATCGAAGAACTAAACAGTGAGATTGATTTGCTCAGGTTTGCTCTGGCAGATGCAAAGAAGAAGGGACTGTGGACATGGATCTACCCTGCAACCGCTACTCTGTTGGCTGCCATATCTTTTGCATATGCTGCTAAGGGGAGGTGATTCTCCACTCTTCCTAGTTTATTTCTTAGCATCTATTGCCTAAGTACTACTTTTAGAGCTTAAGTCATGTATGGAACAACCAAAAAATTGTTCCAGTAGTACCTGCTACTTTTTCTTATCCCAACTGGAATCAAACCATGTGTTACCTAATCTTTTTATATGGAAGAAATTAGTACTTTTTTGTCTATTTTTGTGGTCTGAGCTTAACAAAACTAGAACCCAGTGAAATCCCGCCTAAGCAAGGATGGGGAGAGTAGATGTACGCGCTATGTAGCTTTGTTCTGGAAGATGATGTTTTCCAAAGACCCTCGGTTAGCTCTGAGCTTAGCTGTGTCAATAATTTTTTTAGCGAAGCTTTAAAATACACGATTCAAAGCCCAAACACCATCATTTTAGATGTCCAATGTGATAGTATGAAGAGGATCTTAATAGCAATTCACTTCTGGATAGTTGGTTTTCGATTTTTGTGGCTTCATGTTAGAGTTGTATAGCTTGATAGACCCATCTTGCTTCATTTTGCTTCTATTTCTATATCAGAAATGACATTCTTCAGGGCTCTTGATAGGTCCTTGAACAATCGGAACTATATACTGTGCATCAGAATGTGTACCACACACATCTCGATGTACATTGTATGATTATGATTGCATTACTGAGTCGTGAATGCCTGGATGAACTCATTTCATATCTGTTAATGCAACAACACACGTCCGGTTAAGAATGTATGGTCATTATCGCATCAGGAGTCGTGAATGTCCTAATGGGTAGCTGCGCTCATTTTAAATCTGTTAATGTTTATGAGCATTTTTGGGACATTGCTGTGTATATCGAGCTCTCTCCATACCTCTCTCATAAGGGACTTATCATTTTAGTTGTTGTTGGATTATGAGTTTCTAAGAAGAGTTGCTTATAGAAGTTTGAATACAAACAGAAGGTTGATAATCAGCAAGCAGGAGTGTGGTGGTTTCGAACCGTATGTTGCACAGACATGGGGATTGTAACTGGATGTATAACTTTTGGAATATTGTATCCTGTACATTCCTGAGAATTTGTAGCATACAGCTTTTTTTCAAGATTATTGCAAAAATTATATCCGGTTTATTTTTGTGCAACTAAAGTAAATAATAAATCTGATGCAGCATAAACATTTAGAGTTTGGAATTTTTTTAAATATTATTATTTTAATAAAAAATTATTAAAATAGTGTTATTAAAAATATATTTGTCAACTAAAGTCTGTCGTGCCACGTAAGAACAACATCTTTTGCAAAGATGCTGAATTTTAAAATTACTCCATTTAATCTGCTGAATTTTCCGTCTTAAAATATCTATTAATAAATATTTTTAAAAGATATTTAACATGAAAGTTATATATTTTATCAAAATCTACAATTTTTATATTAAATAATTTTAAATATTAAAATTAATTTGAATAAAAAATTTATTTGTTAACTTTAAATCTAATACGATATGGAAGTCTCGTTTTGGGGATGAGTAGTACTTCCTTTCCTGTGCAAGCTTTTCAGAGTTCTACACTTCTACATGCCTCGGACAGTATATCTTATGTATGTGTTTTTTCTGAAAAATGCTTTATTCAGCCGGGCTAACTAGTCCGATTACGCTTCGTGTGCATCTTAGATTCAATAAATCGTATTATTCAGCAAGATTGAAGTTCAAACAAATAGCACGTTTACATTTCACAGTCGCCTTAGGTTGCAGATTTATTGATGCTGATGAACGGAAAAATACAATCAGATTATTTTTTGGACCAAAGTTCGGACTGAATAATATTATTCTTTTCTTCTAGACGCATGAGTTAAACGGTAAAAGCTAAAAAAAATAATTACATGTCACTTTCTATTTTTTAGGATGAGTACAAGGGCAGTGATAAAAGTTAAATCTCGCAACGGTATTAATATAGGTCCGAATTCTTCTAAGGATAAAAATATTTTTCGCTAATAGCGACCCGATGTATATGCCATTTCTCTAGAGTCCATAAACAATTTTCGCAAATTAGCACAATCCGAAAATAGCCTTGTGCTATACGTTCATCTCTTCTTTTTCTTTTTTTTTCTCTTTTACTGTTTTTGACCGTATTGTCAAATAAATTTTTGTTAATTGTTATTAAATCAAATTAATATATATATATATATATATAAATTCGATGTGGTATATAATATTGTATTAAATTTTTTTATAAATAATTTAAACTAGATGTTTAAAACTCCAACATCTTTACTAATTAGCTATATTTTAAATTTTAAAGTATTTATTTAAAAATATTTTTTTAAAAATACTTTTACATGTATTAGTTCGAATCTGTTCAACAGACCCAGATCCATATACCTACCAATCTCTACGCGGATGGGTGAGATGTGCTTCGTAGCATATGTCGGACGTTTCTCGGAATGAACTGATCAGAACTGAAATCACATTATGAAACGACGACTTTGACGCTGCCAATCATCGCCCACTCGATCCATCATCGGTGAGATCGAAGAGTGGTTGCATGGCGGCGGCGTGGGTGCTGGCTTTGCACGGGTCGGTGACGGCGGTGGTGGTGGCGGCGCTGCTCTGCGGCCGCTGGCCCATCTTCCATAACACCCCTATTCAACGAATCCATCACTTCCTCACCTTCGGCGCCTACGATTATTTCCTGTAAGCATAACCTACCAAATTTCCAATTGTTTTCTTTGACGGCACGAAGTACGTCACGAATTTGTCCATGGTTCTGTTTTTGAACGGAACCATGATCCCAAAAATTGAATATAGGCCAAAAAAAGTTGAACTTGGAGACAAAGTTTGTGATAATCTTTTGCGGGCTTTATCTGAGAATTGAAGAGTGAAACGATTCCGATTTTGGTAGATGCCTTTTGATTCATTTTAATAAGCTATTCCTGAAGTTAAAAAGCTATTCCTGAAGTTAAAAAGTTGTTAGAATTCCTCAATAGTCCTTAAAATTTTCCAAGAAAATGAAAAAGGCTTCTTGATTGTAACTAATTTGTGCTAGGCTTAGTATATAAGACGAAGGCACAAAATGAAAGCACACATAATAGAGAAAGTCTAGTGATCTAATGTGGTTTGCTGAAGCCAACATTCATTATGGTTGGAGTTGGATATGAAGAAGATTTACACTATCAATTGAGCGATAATTGCAGTCAAGTAGGAGCTTTGGGATCCAGTTTCAGTTAGGAGTTATAACGTTGCAGTTTATACGATGGTTGAAGGTGAATTCCTGCTACACACCTTAATTGCATGCACATTTATAAAGCAAGTAAAAATAAATATCAGGCCTCGTAATGGATCTCTATTCATATGCATAATTCCCTGGATTCTTTACTTTGTATAAGTCATACAACATTACTACTCTCACAGTCTCACTAAATGTTTTGAAACATTAGATATTTTACCATAAGGCACGTGGCGTGAGCAATTGGTTGAAACAGGTGTGGTAAATCCACCATCATCATATTCCCTCTACCTTGGGTTATGCTTTAGTTGGGTGTGAAGCGTGAAATGATATTTGTATTGTTCTTGGTCCTTTCCTCACTAATGCTGTTGCCACAAATGTACGGATAATGAAGAGATGTTTACTTGATGCAATGTGTATACATGCTCATTGGTAAACATTGGATAATTCAATGAGTGAATTATCGTGGTTTGACTCTTGATAGTTGAAGAAAAAGGAGTGGCTCCTATATGTTGACAGTTGGATCACTCAACTAGAAGCATCACTTTTTTCCGGTTATAATGGAATCATGAATGAGGGTGGCATCTAATCGAGTGAATCTCACAACTCATGTTAAGAAAGATGCGAGTCCCAACTATTTGTAGTCAGATGGCTTGATCTGTCATCAAATATATTTAGCAGTCAAAGCATGCAGTGCGGGAATTCGTAGCACAAGTTTAATCAATGTAAATTAAATTCGATTAAGGCATATATTATAAGTCCGCTCTTTGGTCTTTGGCTAGGAGCAGAATGTAGAAGGTCCAAGTTTGACTGACATTGTGACTTTCTTCAACTGATTGATTGTCGAGTATGTAGATAAGGTGTAGAATTCTCATCCAGCTACCTGGTAATTGGCATCATGGTTTTCAGTGCTGGTCGGCACAGCTCGTGCCTGGTGGCACGTGTCTATCCGGCAGTTGTCGGCTCGGTACGAACCGGCACGGCACGTATTAAAAAAATTTATAATTGAATTTATTAATTAATTTTGTATTTTTAAAAATAACAAATAAATATATATCAGCACGGTCGGCACGGTCGGCACCTGCCGGGTTCTGAGTTTACTAAAACTCGGCTCGGCGCGGCACATAAAACCTTGATTGGCATGCTCGCTTGCTAATTAATCAAGAAGGACCGAGCTGGTTATGATCACCTACCTCACTCATTGTTCCATCACAAAGCTGGCTGTCGTAATGCATTGTTGTGACACTGCTCATTGTTGATGTGACATTGCTCATTCTTTCATCGGAAAAGCACTTTGTTTTCTCGTGTTATTATAGATAGGGCTAAGCATTACCTGAACCTACCCGAAAAATCGAACCGAACTGACCCGAACAAAGCCAAAATTTCAGGTTCAGTTCGGGTCGGGTTCGGTTCGGGTCGGCATTTTAATAGTTCGGGTCTATATAATTCGGTTCGGGTTCGGTGGTCAAATTTCGGGTCGGTTCGGATTGGATCCGAATTATCCTCACGAGTCATGTATTAATTAGTTTTCGTTGGTTTTTATGTGCTAATTCTTTCTTTTTAAATAAAATATTCATGTTACAACTATTCGGGTCGATCCGAACCGACCCGAACCTACCCGAATTCGAATTGGTGTTAAATAAAAGTAATTTGTGATGTTATTCAGGTCAACCCGAACCAACCCGAACTGACCCGAATTTTAGTCGGTTCGGGTCTGAAGGTATTCGGTTCGGGTCGGGTCGGGTTGACCCGAATGCTAAGCGCTAATTATAGACGAAGAGGGGGATGTTTCCACATATATGGAATTTTAAGCCTAAATCTAACCCAATAGCTTAGCAGCTGCTCGGGTCTGCTCTAGAAGTTCGAGGTTGGGTTGGGTCAGGGTGGTTAAGGTTGACCCAATGCTCAGCTGTAACGGTAACATACTATTCTTAGCTGTCCAATACTATTCTTTTTCTTCTTTTCTGTTTTTACCTTTTTTTTGCGGAACGTGTTTTGTACTTGGTGTAGGATTCTTTGTTGGTGGTAGCATGGTTTTTTTATATCCCCTCGTTTGTATTTGCAGTTTGAACAGTATTATGTTTTTTTCTTTAACTTATTTAACCATTATCAGCTTGTTACTGAATGTACAACACGTTTATCTATATGATTTTATTTTTTTGAGAAAAATTATCTACATGGTTTTCACTTCATCTACTCTATGTTACAGGCGCTTTGTAGTTGCTATTTGTGGCAGTAAAGGTGGAGATGCTTTTCTTGCAGTTGAGCAGTATTGTTGTGACCATCCAAATCCAATCTTACAGGTACGAAGAACAAAAAAAAGCTGCATTTCCCTCTAATGCGTCTATAACAATTTTGTTATCCTTGGAAGGTATAAGATTACGTAGCATTCCTCCAAAGGGTTCCAAAATTGTATTTTCATGTAATTGTGTGATTGTAACAGTTCTAGCGAATCCAAGATTGAGGTTGTAAAAATGAATCTAGCAGATTCACCAGTCGGTTTTATTAAAAAATACTTGTGTTATTTGTTGATTGCCACCTTCCTTGGTATATATCATTGGATAGACAACACAATCAGGAGGTAAACGCAGAATGCAGGAAACATAATGGAAGGAAAGTGTGTTTATTACAAATGGTTTTAGCCATTTGGTAATGGTTTTCGGTGCCGATCGGCACAGCCCGTGTCGGGCGGCACATGCCTGTTCCGGCAGTTGTCGGCACGGCACGAACCGGCACGGCACATGACAAAAAATTTTATATTTGAATTTTTAAATTAATTTTTTATTTTTATTTTTATTTTTAAAAAAATAATAAATATATATATATATATATATATATCGGCATGGAACCATCGGCACGGTCGGCACGTACCGAGATCTGAGTTTATCGAAACTTGACTCGGCTCGGCATAGAAAACCTTGATTTGGAGTATCATGTATGTTCACAAAGACTTAAACAAGACAAGTGTGAAGATCGAAGTGAAAGGAGTGAATGGTATAAGATGATACTAAATCATACCTAACCGACATAGGTCGCTGCAATTCCCATGACTAATATTGGCACATCCGCCACATCGTGGGCTATGATTAATTATTGAGGGAACCATTACAACAGCAGCAACGACAAAGCCTTAACCCCAGGTCCCCACTAGATGGTCTTGGCTATATAACCTTGTATGCTACAACGAACCACCGCTATAATAAGAATACGCAGATATTTTATGTTTAGCATTTTCAAATGTCTATCTGATTAACACTATAGAGCACTAACCAACGTACTGTGATCAGAAACAATATCCCGGCCAATCCTATCCTATATCTTTTAATGGAGGGATGCTTTTTTCCCTTCAGGTACTTGTACTGGAGCATTCTGCAGTTGTGTTATGCCTTTGCTTAGTTGTCTTTCGTCTTGTTAGTAGAGGATGTAGGTATCATGTTTTTACGTCTCCATAGTCCGTTGTGGTTGCAGAAAAAATTTATAGAACCAACTATTTGTGATCAATTGTGGATTTTAACTACCTTCAAGGTTGTTTGTCCTCTGCATTGCCTGCTCCTACCATGTGTTTGGAAATTGGAATTGCCTAGATATAGATGCAATACTTAGGGTTCCTTCCATATCTTTTACTTATTCGATATTATCTTTGTCCTCCGCAGATATTTTATCTTGCCATAGTTGGAGTATTGTACTATGTCATTATCATGTCTTCCTTCAGATATATTCCTGGTTACTATGTCGGCGAAATACACAAGTAATTTAAGAATGATCAGAAGTTTACTTTTCTGCTCGAGGTGTTTTCCGTCCATACTGAGACTCTCTATTTCCTTCCAGGTACATCAGCGTGCTGGCAGTTGCTGTAGGCATAGTAGTCTTTCTCTTAACCAGCTTTTCTGATCCAGGAACGGTGAAACAAGAGAATGTTTCTCAGTACATTTCTGCTTACCCCTATGACAAAATCTTATTTGCTGAAAAAGAATGTCCAACTTGCAAAATTCCAAAGTTGGTGGCTACTTTTCTTATCATAATGTTTATATTAGGTTTGCTGCAATGTTATGTAGACGCTGAACATTCATTGCATTGTACTGCAGACCTGCGAGGTCTAAGCATTGTAGCATCTGCGATCGCTGCGTTGCTCGATTTGATCACCATTGTGGTTGGATGGTAGGCTACTTTATCTCCCTTCTTAGCGGCAGCTCCTTTCTGATTCCCCTTAGTTGTGATCATGCGTATTTTCACTTTCTTACATACTTACAGAACAATTGCATAGGCGAAAAGAACACGCGATACTTTATGGCTTTTCTTCTTTGGTGAGTATCCTATTTGTTGTTAAGAGGTCTGACCAGTTTCTGATAAATTGGCAATTATAGCTGTCAATTTTCTGTGTATTTGATGCGGCCTCGTCTGACTCGGTTAGACTTAAAACCAAGAATTAGAGTGCCCTGGGTTCAGGTTTTGACATTTCATGATCTTCCCTACTCAGTCTATTTGCTGATAACTCAAATTACTTTGAGGCGGTAGAAGTCCAGTTCATTTTGTTGGAGCTTTATGGTTAGGATTGAAAAGCCCGTGACTTTTTATATGTATGAAGGCATTCCACATTTAAGTTCTCTTAAATAAAATGTTGCTGTATAGGATTATGATAATTATGGACCTGGAAATCACAACTTATAACTGGATTACGATAATTCTGGCCTCATTTGCAGCTGATATTGTGAACTGCTGGATTATGAGTATGAGACTTACTCGATTCCATTTCCTATTCACATGTTTAGGCTGAGATATCAAACAGTGCGGGCTGGCCTGCAGGTGCAGTCTTGACCCGGTCAGCAATTGCAGGCTGGGTCAGCCAGAACTGCCTGTGCAGGCACCCCAGTGCGGACCGGTCTGGGCCGACCCCTCGCCCGCTTGCTTTGACAACACCTCTTTAATAAAAAAAAGAGCAAAACGAAGGTATAGCTTATTGGGAAACGGAGATCTGCTTGCAATGAGAATTATGTTCTCCTTTCATGCATAACCTCCTTGAATCTCTTTGAATTGTTGGTGCATATGTATCCTCTGGAACAATAACATACTAACAGCATAGAGTCACCTTGAACCATTTGTAGACAACCAATATAGTTTTGGTTTCTATGGACGCCTTTAAATGTGTATTTTGCACAATCTGTATGTGGGGAGTAGTAAGTGGTCAACAGAAGGTTCAAAAGGACTGTCTGTGAATGTGAATAAAGTGTGCCCTACCCTGACTGAATAGGTGGTCTACAGATGGGTGCTTTTGGCAAAATCTAGTTAGTCCGAATTCCTTCCCAAAATATATAGATGGTCATAAGCAGTTTGGATCATGCGAATGGTACCTGCAATTTTTTTAAAAAATTTGATCATGCATTTTGTTTTTTGTATATGTTTCGATAGTTTGATCTCAATACTGGTTTTTTTCTTCTTCTTTTTTTTTTTTCTTTTTTGTTATCAAAGGACATATGACCCTGAGCACTAACCTGTTGTTGTAACAGGCATTTCTTTCTTTGTATATATGGAGTAACTATTCTTGGATTCATTCTCGCCGGTCACCTGAAAGAGCGGAAGATTATATACCTTCTAACTGGTATGCCTTTTTTGAAGTCATAGTGTAATCCTAACTTTAGTTCTTCGGTTGATTGAAGTCAGTCTGTCTAATTTTTTCCCTTTTTCTTGCGTAGTTTACTACGGCGTTGAAAATTCATTCTCCAGTTTATTTCCGCACGTTGTTCAGGTAAAGTACAAAAGCTCCCCTTTAAAATTTTTTCACAGATATGGTTGTTTTATGTAAGGTTTTCAAAGTTGGCTCAAACTGTAACACATACGCGTTTTTTTTTTTTTTGGATTCATGCAGTGGTTGTTAAGTTCGTTTAACACACAAATACTCGTGATCGTTTTTCTCGCTATAGTTGCATTGTT
Organism: Xerophyta viscosa; assembly: GCA_002076135.1. Taxonomy (NCBI): domain Eukaryota; kingdom Viridiplantae; phylum Streptophyta; class Magnoliopsida; order Pandanales; family Velloziaceae; genus Xerophyta; species Xerophyta viscosa. The sequence goes on along the minus strand of MJHO01000101.1, from coordinate 697,445 downwards.
ATTAGCAGGCTTCTTTGGGTACCACGCCCATCTATGCCTTACCAATACAACAACGAATGAGGTAATATGATTGCTACATTTTCCTTCATCATGTCCAATATTTACCAAATTTCCCCTAATTAGCCACTTCCCATTTTTATGTTACATTTTGCTCATGGAAGAAAAGACCTTCAAGTGGGAAGAATATATTCATTGGAAGAGGAAAGTGAATGAAGCTAAGGCCAGCACTGCGGCACTCAAAACGAGCGTAGAAGCAGTCGATGATAAAGAGAAGCCCAAGAAAAGCAAATGGGGAGCATTCTTTCGAAGATCTCCTACGCAACATGAAGAACCTGTCGTAAAAGAAAATATTTATGACAGAGGAGTCCTCGCTAATCTCAATGAAATACTTTATCCTCTGTCGGAAAGATCATCATTTTGCCACCCAAAAAGTTCGTAGGAATTGGAATATCCAAGTTAAAATGTAACATGAACACGATCTCGGTAATTTGGATATCACGATGGGTGAGATCGGCATTCAGAGGACCAAGTGGATATTACCCGTCCTCATGTGTATAAATAGTAGGCTACTAGTATGGTAAAATGGGTAGCCTATGTTTCAGACTAAGAGCAGCAATATCTGATCGTGCGAGTCTTATTTATGTATATTAGCGAATAGTATACTCTTTTAAAGTAAATAGTTCATGTAACGCATGCTTTGATTCTGTTTGTTACCTGGACATGAACCCTAAATCAAATGAGCTGTTATAGATTTGTATGCTATAGTATTGGTTGCTAATTGCTATTGAGTAGCCTTCCAATGCAGGATTTTTATCCGATTATGTTGTAATACTTTGGTAGTACAAAGATTGAAAATATAATGTCAAGTAATCCTGTTTCAGGGGCATTTCCTTTGTCATTTGACATGTGATCAAGCGGATAGAAGTTTGGGAATATCAATTATCAGCCTCCTAGTTTTGAATTTGTTGTAAATTAATCCGTTTTAGAATTCATCAGAATTTTTTTTTATTATTAATATAAATATTTTTAGGTAAGTTTTTAATATGAAAAAAAGGTTTTTATGTAATTTATAACATTTAAATTTAACTTTTTTTTTTAAAAAAAATAATTTTTTTGTCTTGAATTCGATTTATATCCTATAATATATATACATGTTGGCTTCATGTGAAGGGGTCCACAACAGTATAGAATTTTATTCGGACAATTGCACTGTAATTTTTTAATATTATTTTAACATTATTTCAGTCTTCTTTTTTTTTTCTTTGTTACATTTTAATCTTTTGACATCTTTTAATACATTTTTTTACACCTCCAACACAGATTCGATTTGACATCATGCATCTCGACATTTTTAATAAGTTTTTGACACTATCCTATTATCTTTTTATCACTTTCACGCTAAAAAAAAAAAATCTCAATATCATTCTATTAATTTTAAAATTTTCTTAACAATTTTTGACACACTTCATAAAAATAATATAAATGTAATCGTCTTGGACTGCGCAAGTCTCCCAATTTTCTTTTGCTAATTTAAAATTTTATAAAAGAAAGAAATGATGATAAAATTTGGGATAAATATGTAGAAGATCAGGTAATATTCTATAAGTTTCATTTGAACTCACCTCTCGAAGGCAGGGGAAATGGCGGCAGTTCCTCTCTTCAATGTCGCTCCCGATCTTCGAGTCTCTCGTCTCTGCTTAGGTCGTCTCTTCTCTCTCCTATAATCAATCAAATGGAATTCTCTAATTCATCTCCGTTGATCTATGCTTCTCATCTTGTTCCTTCTTCTTCTATGCCAGGAACCATGAGTTTCGGCGAGCAGAACACGCTGCCGGAATCACTCTGTCTTCTCGATGCCGCATTCGATGCTGGTATCAACTTCTTCGATAGCGCTGAGATGTAATGATGACTATCAATCCCACTAAATTCGTTAAAGAAAATGGTTAACGCTGTTATTCTGCCAATTTCAAATGTTAATGAGTTTCTGGCTTTTACTTCAGCTATACATGTTTATTTATTTACGATAGTAGTTATTAGTCCTCTAATGTCAAATGTAGGGGGTTTTGGGTCGTTGAATTGATGTGTTTATGTGTTCAAGCATATTTTGTCAATTGTCCGGATTTCTTCATGCTGTTATTTGGAGCAGGGAAGCACCATCCCGGGTTTGGTAGGTTGAAGCTCACAAAATCGGCCCAGTGCCGAATTTTCCAAGATATCTTAAAAAACTTGTGAGATTTATTTTTTAAATGCTAGCTATTTAGGAAGTTTTGGAAAGTTGAATAACATAACATGATTTATGCATTCATGTATATTTGTCAATTATTTGTGTCTTATTTCATCCAATCTCACACATTTATGGGTTCTTTGGGGTAGTCAAATTTTGCATGTTTTCGTTCATTGATGTATGTTTGGCAAATGTCTGGGGTTTATTAGCTCCGATATTACATGCTATTATCCAGTTTCGTGTGTTTGCCACTTGTCTAGGATTTGTTTTATAAATGGCAAATGTTTATGAGTTTTTGGATAGTTGAATTACATGTATGTATGCATTTATTTATATTTGGCATTAGTCCAACATGAAATGTTTAGGTGTTTCTTTTACGTCACTTAAGGAAATTATTTCTTTTCGCATTCAGTTTTAAGATGTCAAATAATTAGGGTTTTTTTTCCCTACAAACTTCAAATGTTAAGTAGCTTTCCGGGGCAGTTAAATTATGTGTTTATGTGCCCAAGCATATGTTTTAAAGTATTTTAGTTCAAGGCAGTTAAGTTATGCGTTTATGAAAAAAAAAAACGTTATGCGTTTATGCATTCAGGTATATGTGTGAAATGTTTTAGCTCAACCGCAGCACCGTTATCAAATGTTTGGGAATGCGCACATAGTTTTATATTTTATTTCATTCATTTACATATCAAAAGATCAAGCCGATGATGTAAAACTTTTAGGAAGTCTTCAGGTGGTTGAGTTGTGCTTATGCAGGCAGATTTAGGTATATGTGTTTAGGAGTTATTTTCTGTCAAAATCAAGCGTTTAGGAGTTTAGGGGTAGTGAATCGTATATATTTTGCATATAGGTATCCTGTGCCACAGTGCAAAGAAACCCATGGAAGGAGTGAGGAGTATGTGGGCCGGTGGATGAGAGCCAGAAAGATACCTCGGGATCATGTCGTATTGGCTACCAAGGTCTGTCTCTATTTAACATGTTTATTTTGATATCTAGGTGCAGCTTTCTATAATTGTTTTTGTCCCTCGGGGAGCTTTTGTTACTACTGCTTAATCATGGTTAGTTGAGACAAAATTTGCTTCGACGATCTTATTGATGATTATCATGCTGTCCGTTTTTGAAAGTGAAGAAATACATTTATGTTCTAGGATGAAATATTTAATAGTTATAACTCTTTACTCTAGCATTAGGCAATGTTGACAAGTGTGAACGTAGGAGGAATTGTTTGTTTGGAAGTGACTTGAGGAATGACAAGTGAGCTCGATGGATCATTTGTTCACTATCACGTATGAGGTGGTATTTTAATTTTTGCATCAAAAAATCGCATTAATCATGAGAACAAAAAAAGTGTGGCATGATAATGTCCATATGTAACAAATAAAAAATGTGAAGGTATAGAACAAATATGATCCATTCACGAGAAAATTGTTTAGAATATAAGACTAAGCACTAAACTTTCTTTTTTTTTGCAAGACATGACATACAACATCCGCCAGTTAAGTCTCGCTGCGGCAAGGTCTGGGGAGGGTAGATGTGCGCAGCCATGCTCCGACGCTGTTTCCATAGGACCCTTCAATGTCTTATTTCTCTTAAATGAAGACCCTTTGTATGAGTAGATGCAGCACCTAGTATTCTAGAATCTGATAATGCAACTGACCTCTCAATATATCACTGCTGCATGTATAGAATGATGATTTTAAGGAGATATATCAGGTCATGGATGTGAAAGCGAGTTTAGAGAATTATGCATAGTGATGAGAAGGCAGATCTGAAGTAGCCTCTTTTGCTCCCTTTTCTCTAGCATCTTCCTCGGCTCAAGTGCTTGCACCTGAAAATCTAGGCAGGTGCAATCCCTTTGCCTTCTCCCCATAATCTAAAGTATTTTGTTATGTGTAGTGAGCCTTCTTAAGTTCTTGTGGTTCCATTGAAGAGAAAAGTAAAAGATACAACAGAAGAAACGGTGATGAAGAGGATAAGGTGTCGCAAAGGTAGCGACAACCCTGGAGACTACAGGGGCGGTTCATTGACTGATAAAACAATCGTAGGTGTAGAAGTAAAACATAAAAAGAGCTTGATGCTGTTTTTAATGCTGAGATAATTGGGAGATGGTAAGGTGCTTGTTATACTCTTTTTAAGGAGCAAGGCAAACTATTTGAAGTCTTTTGAGAGGAATGTTGAACATTTTATTTTAGTAGTAAGATATTAGTAGATATTTATTATAGGAAAATGCATGGTTTCTTGTTGTGCTTCTTAGTGATGTAAACAAGTAATGTTTCAATTAATTTGGTTTTTGAATATGATCAGTATGAAGCGGGATTTCTTTAGCCAATTATCCCTCTGACAATTTTGGACAAATAATATGCTAGTTTTCAGTCTCTAGAACCTTTTCTTGTTGTGATTTGGGAATGACTGTATGGTCAAAATGACATCGGGATGATATCCAGCTGATATGAGTGTGCACATTTATTTCCTTGTAGGAAAATGTTTCTTTATGCTTTTTCTATGTAGATATGCATATCACGGCATAGTTATGTGACCTTTTTCCTTCAGTCGTAATTTTTGTTTTCCTGCGCAGGTTTCAGGTCCATCTGGTCAAATGACGTGGATTAGAGGAGGGCCAAAGTCCTTGGACTATAATAACATTTTGGATGCCCTTAATGGCAGGTTAGTTCTTTTCCTCATTCCGTCTCTGATATGTTTGCATGTTGTTGTTGTAAAGCATACAGAATGTGCATTTTGTTGTTTGGGGCTTTGTTATCTAGAATTAATTTCATTCGTCCTTATAATAACATTGCTTTTGTAAGCTAGCATGGTTTTCTTAGTCACTAGTGCTGTTGATCTACTTGAATGGCTTAAAGAAAAGAAAAAATGTAAAAGGCAACTCGATTTGAGGGCTTGAAGGTTTTCTTGTGAGATTAGCATAATAAATTGATTTGAAGGTTCGCATGTGAGATTAACATCTTAGTTTGCAGCCTACTTTCCAATGTAAATTTCCAAAGATTTTATTAATTGCTGAATCTGCTACAATCTTATATCTTTTATCACATAGATGCCCCCTACCACTATATTTCTTCAGAACGTCCCATTGGGTGCAAGGAGCTGCCTTATGTTGATGTGATTCACTGGTACTCAGCATTTAAATCTAGCCAACGTCTCTATATATTTTCTTCAATCAATTGACCACCAGAAAGTGCTTTGTGGATGTCTTCAAGATTTTGCATCCTTTTGTATCTGATAGCTGGTATCATGTCCTTACAGTTTGCAGAGAATGGATACGCACTACATTGACCTCTATCAGATCCATTGGCCAGATAGGTGGGTACACAACTACTCTGTTCTCTTCCGCTTGCTTGCCTCACGCTTAACAGTTTTTTAATGCTCACAAATGTTGTTAGAAATATTAGGACCTAACCCCTCCTGGTGTTGTTATTTTCCGTGATTGATGTCTTCATGACTTTTTTTATTGCTATTCTCCAACGTAGATATGTTCCAATGTTTGGAGAAACGGATTATGATCCTACAAGGCAGTATACATCTGTACCAATAGAGGAGCAGCTTCTTGCTCTTGGAAGAGCTGTTGATGCTGGTAAGGTACATGGTTGTTTTAATTTAGTCAATCCTGTAATAGTTCGTATGTTGGGAAGCTCGTAGTGCAAGCAGTTAATGCACCAGTGGTGGGTGCAAAGGGGACAGGTTCAAGCCTCGTCTCCCCCAATTTGTTTCTCAGCAACAACAACAGTAAATTTAAAGTATTTTCCTGCAGATCAGATACATTGGTCTTAGTAATGAAACACCGTACGGGGTTATGAAGTTTCTTCAACTTGCCAAGAATGCTTCACTTGATCATAAAATAATATCACTACAGGTGATCTGTTAATATGCCCATGAACTACTACTTCTCTTTTCTTGTTAAACTTAATCTATATATTCTTTCCTTACAGAATTCATACAACTTACTTTGCAGAAACTTTGATAGTGCACTAGCTGAATGCTGCCATCTCGAGAGGTATCTTTGCTAGTATTGTGTTTGTAATTATGGTTAATCGGGGAATGCTCTGTCTAATGGTGGTTGTTCATAATTTTTTAAATATGCATTTGTTATGTTGTTGTTGGTGCAGCTTCTGTTTGCCCTCAAAAATATGTTTGTTTCTGTAATCAAAAAGTGATGATGAGTAATCTTTACGATGTCGTACATTTTGCACTATTTTAGCTGCTAAGGATGGAAGTGTACCTTGGAAGCATATAATAAGACGATTAAGCATGGAAGTGTATCTTCTAGCTGATCTTTGTTTTGCTCTTGTAGCTGCTCTTTAATTTATTGCTAGCATGATAAAGCATATTATTTCGTACCCCAATAAATAGTATCTAAGCTGAAGAAATATGAGTATTTAGTGAAAGCCTTAAGGGACAGGATGTTTAGTATTGTAACAAGTTAAAAGAACTTAATTTTTTAAAGCAAAGTGAGCTTAGTTAGACATGGGTCCTACTTATCTATAATTCCAATTTGATCATGAAGGCATGTTTGGATCGGTGTACAGAGGATACGCTTTTTATCCTTTGTGGATTGGAAAAAGAATAGAGTAACTGTTACACCCCAATACAAGGGTACTGATTGCCTATGTGGAGATGGAATAATAATTAAAGTGGTTTATATGGGTAACCTGTAACTGTCATCCTTGTACTGATCACACATTCCAAACATGCTCTTTGCTGAAATTATTCTTCGTGTGTTGATCTATTGAAATAATGTTTGCTTTCATCAACGTCATACAAGCTGTGGAAATATCTAAACCTGTGAAATGTTTCATAACTAATGCCCTTGGTACTTTTTTGTTTAATTGTTACCTTCATCTAGATCATTTGCTTGCTCATAGACATGCTTTGGCAATTTCTCAGAATTAGATTGTTGGCATATAGCCCGATGGCAATGGGTATACTTTCTGGGAAGTATTTTTCACCTGGTAGGGGCCCGTTAGATGCACGGATGAATCTTTATAGAGGTCAAAATGCAAAGTCCTCAACTTGCTGTATACTCTTTGACAAAGATTGCTTTACCTTTGTTCATCATCACTGTGTGTTTAATTCTTCTTTTTAGGAAGGTACTGTGAAGGTGAGTCTAGGTACAACCTTTTGAATCCCATTGTGGAAGCAGCTGTAAAGGTAATTTTTCTCCCTTTATCTTCTTGAATATTAGTGAGGCTTCATGAATATTGGTGAGGAAAAAAAAAACTTTAAGTCAAAAGATAAACCCTCTCATTTGTGCACCCACACCACAGCCATAGCGGAGCATGAAGGCACTCCTGAGGCAAGCAGGATTGAAACATAGTGGGCCGTGTGGGAGAATCGTAGTTTGAAATTTATTACCATAACAATTCCAATGTGAACTCCATCTAGCACCAGTGACTGAATTGCGTTCAGGCGCTTGTTTCTAAATCTACTTTTAGAATCGTAGAATCTATGATAAGTTTGTTTTGTTAGCTTGGCAAAATAAAATGATTATCATTAATTGTTGCCTCTCTATATACAAATAACAGAGCCCAAATTGTGTGTGTAAGCCCAAAAACGTGTATACAAGTAACAAGCCCAAAACTCCTATATGTACAGCATATGTTAACACCCCCCCTCAAACTCATGGTGGATCATATAGCATGAGTTTGTCTAAAAGAAAAGCAAAACGCTGAGAGGGATGAGCTTTAGTGAAGAAGTCGACAATCTGATCATGAGAAGATATGAAGGGTAAAGAGATGGTCCGTGTAAGAAAGTGGTGTCGTGTGAAATGACAATCAATCTCGATATGCTTTGTACGCTCATGAAAAATAGGATTGCTGGCAATCTGAATAGCACTACGGTTGTCACAATGTAGGGGTGTAGGTTTAGACAAGAACCACCTATATCAGAGAGGAGGCGCGAAGCCAAACAATCTCAGCAGTAGTATCAGCCATTGCTCGATATTCAGCCTCGGAACTAGAACGAGAGACCACCGCTTGCTTCTTGGACTTCCAAGAGATAAGAGAGTCACCTAAAAATATACAAAAGCCTGTAGTAGAGCGACGATCAGAAACATCACCAGCCCAGTCAGAATCAGTATAAGCTCTGAGTTCCAAGGAGGACGTAGAGGGTAGGAGAAGACTACGAGTCTTCGTTGATTGAAGATAGCGCAAGATGCGAAGCACTGCCGCATAATGTGACGTCCGTGGAGCAGAAACAAATTGGCTGACAAGATGCACGGCATAGGCAATATCAGGTCGAGTAATTGTAAGATATACCAAAGAACCAACGAGCGCACGATAACGAGTTGGGTCAGCTAGTGGTTCACCATCTTCATAATTCAATTTGAGATTAAGCTCAACAGGGGTGGAAACAATCTTGAGATCAGAGAGACTAGAACGAGCAAGAATATCAGATATATATTTATGTTGAGAGAGAAGATAGCCTCTAGAATTATAGGCAACTTCTATTCGCAAGAAATAACGAAGATTGCCTAGATCTTTCATTGCAAAGTGATGCTGGAGTGAGCTCTTGACGGACTTGATGAAGGAGGTGTCATCACCAGTGATGATCATGTCGTCAACATATAGAAGAAGGATTGTGGAGCCCGTTTTTGATGAGTGGATAAACATAGCATGATCAGCAGAACTGGCGAAACCCCATAGATATGACAATCTGACTAAATTTCTCAAACCAAGCACGAGGAGCTTGTTTGAGACCATAAAGTGCCTTTCGTAAATGACAAACATGACCAACGGGGTGAGGAAGTCCAGCGGGTGGAATCATATAGACATCTTCATGGAGATCACCATGGAGAAAAGCATTCTGCACATCGAGTTGATATAGAGACCATCTACGAATGGCTGCGACGGCAATAAGAAGCCTTACAGAAGTGATCTTGGCAACTGGAGCAAAAGTTTCGTCATAATCAATACCATATTCCTGTGTAAATCCACGAGCCACAAGACGGGCCTTATAGCGCTCAATGGTCCCATCAGAATTAGTCTTAACTTTGACAATCCACTTACAACTAATAGGATCAACATTAGCAGGTTTGGGAACGAGATCCCAAGTGTAAGTTCGTTCAAGGGCACTCAGCTCCTCTTGTATAGCTTGTTTCCATTGTGGAATTTTGCAAGCCTCTTGATAACTTCTGGGTTCATGATAAGAGTTAATAGCAGTGAGAAAACACATAAAGGAGTTGGAGTAAGTCCTCGGAGCGCCAGTAATGTTGTAATCTTGAAGATGAACAGGAGGGCAATGATGACGACGGGGATAGCGAGGAGTGTCCTCTTCAGAGTCAGGTTGAGGAAGTGGTTCGGGAATAGTAGTGGTCTCTGGACGAGGACGACGGTTTTAAACTTGAGTAATTGGAGGACGAGACAATATGGTAGAAGGATGTGCAGGAGAAGGAAGTGAAGATGAAGATGAATCAATAGTGTCAATAGAATAATAGAAGGGGTCTGGAGGTGGTATGGTAGGAGATGATATTGACGAAGAGGAATAGTATGGGAGGTGCTCCAAGAAAGAGACATCACGAGAGATATGTAGGCGACGAGTAACAGGATCATAACATCGGTAGCCTTTGTGTTGAAGACTGTAACCAAGAAAGACACAAAGGGCGGAGCGAGCTGTGAGTTTGGTTCGCTCATGTGGAGGAAGAAGGACAAAGCATGTACAACCAAAAACACGAAGATGAGTGTAGGATGGAGAGTGGCCATAGAGACACTCAAAGGGACTTTTGTTACGGGTAATTGGAGAGGGAATACGGTTAGTAAGGTAAACAACAGTGAGCACAGCTTCAGCCCAAAATTCAGTTGGAACCGAGGCTGACAGAAGAAGGGACCGAGAAATTTCCAGAATGTGTCGATGTTTTCGTTCTGCAACACCATTTTGTTGATGCGAATAAGGACAAGAAAATTGAGAGGTGGTGCCTTCAGATCGAAGAAATTCCTGAAAATCGAACGATATGTATTCACCCCCAGCATCTGAGCGAAAAACTTTAATTGAAGCTTGAAATTGAGTACGAACCATATTAGCAAATTCCTTGTAATATTGAAAGACTTGAGACTTTTTATGCATAAGATAGATCCAAGTAAAACGGCTATAATCATCAACAAAAATAACATAATAACGATTTCCCCCTTCAGATGAGACAGGAGAAGTCCATACATCAGAGTGAACCAAAGTAAAAGGAGTTACTGAGCTTGATGAACTACTATCATAGGGTAAGGATTGGAACTTGGCAAGCTTGCAACCCGTACAAGGGGAAAGAGAGTGAGCCCTTTGAGTTCCCAAAACACCAGAATTAAAAAGGAGGGATAATCTGGAACTAGAAAGATGACCAAGACGACGATGCCACAAGTCAGAGACGGGTAAGGATGACGATAAGGCAGCAGTACCAGAAGTGAGAGACTTTGGAAGCCATAGATAAGCCATGAAATAGAGGCCGCCACTTCTATGCCCCGAACCAATCATCTTCCTTGTGCACGACTCGAGGACCTGGCAAGAGGAAGAATCAAAGGTGACCTTGCAACCATAATCGGTAATTTTGCTAACAGAAAATAAGTTAAGAGCTAGAGAAGGAGCATGTAAGACATGAGGTACATGAAAGCGAAGGGATGATTTGGTGAAGTTCCCGACATGAGTTTCCGGAAGTGGCGATCCATTAGCGGTAGAGATAGGATGTACATTAGAGATGGGTGAAATAGATGTAAGTAAAGACTTATCTATAATAAGATGATGTGAGGCGCCAGAATCAAGTATCCACTGAGTCGAGATATCACCTGGTATTGTGGAAGGAGTTGGTGTAGTGGAGGAAGCTGAAAGCGCTGAGTCGGTGTTACTAGATGATGTCGAGGTGTCAAGTAATGCCCGAAGTTTCTCTTCTATAGCCAGGAAATTCTTAAGACGTTGAGAGGGCACAACAGTGCCATCAGTGGGTGACAATGAGGCAGCAGCAGCATTTACTGTAGGTGGACCAGAAGGTTGACGAGGCTGTGAGGAAGCCTGAGATGAGCGATTCCGACGGCGACACTGATCAATCGTATGTCCAGATATTCTACAGTAGTGACACCAAAGAGATTGACGAGGAAACCCTTGTTGGGACTTCGATTGACGTGAAGTAGCAGTAAGAACCGTTGCTGGAACAACTACTGGTGAAGGTGCAGATGGAGTAGCAAGTACTGCAGGAGGTATAGAAGATGAGGTAAGACTACGGAGACGGGTTTCTTCAGCAATGACTTCTGCATAAACTGCTTGCAAATTTGGCATTGGACTGCGGTGTATAATCTGACCCCTTAGTTGTTCAAAATCAGAGCGCATATGCATAAGAAATAAAACACGCTGGCGATCTGTATATTTCTGAAGTTCTGGCGTGCATTTAGTACAATGGTCGAAGAGAATCAATGTGTTGCCAAATATTCGTTAAGGTAGAAAAATACTGAGTAACAGTATGAACCTTGAAAGGTGGATAAAGACTGTTGCATTAGTTGATATTCTCTTGCAAAACTACGCTCCGCACAAAAGTCAGCCAAATATTCCCACATTGCACGGGCAGATGTCTGTTTTGTTAATGCACGACGGAGAACAATGGTAACAGATTGTGCCAGGATGGCCATAATACGATGATCAATGAGTTTCCAAGCACGTGCACCCTGAGGATCAGTGGTGACATCTGGTTCAGGGTCAGAGCCATCAATATGACCCCACATCGCTCGGCCAAGAAGATGCATCTGCATAGACACAACCCAATCATCATAATTTTCAGCACCTTCAAGACGAACATCGATACCTCCAATGAAATCTGAGTGTAGATTAGGTGGTCCAGAAATGATTGTAGAGGATATAGATGATGATGATGATGCTCCTGAAGTTGAAGATTGTATAGATGATGCAGTAGCCATGATTTCAGCAGATTAGGAAGAAAAGGGGACGGTGAAGCACCGGTTGAAGATTTGATCACAAGCAATGCTGGGATTGATCAAGTCTTCAACCGCTGGAGATGAGTGGCAAGAATAGATGTGCTGTTGGAGAGGATAAGCGGCCGGAGGAGATGATCAGCCGGAGCACAAGCAGGCAGCGGGTGCTAGGGTTTATGCGGGAGAAGCTCTGATGCCATGTTAGCTTGGAAAAATAAAATGATTATCATTAATTGTTGCCTCTCTGTATACAAATAACAGAGCCCAAACAGAGCCCAAATTGTGTGTGTAAGCCCAAAAACGTGTATACAAGTAACAAGCCCAAAACCCCTATATGTACAGCATATGTTAACATGTTTATTCTAAATGTTAAATGCAAAATGCTATTAGTTAACTTTAAATCATTTACCACATACTAAAAAGCAAAGAGTAGTGCATGTGTTTGTTAGTCCTGAATTAAACATGTTGGTGACTTACTGGAACATGGACCAAAGAAAGGGATAGTAATCTTTTTTTTGTATGTTCTTCAGTTTGTTTGCTGAAACCGTAGATTTTATGTCCTTTTACCTGATCCTAAGCCTTTCACAATCTTCTACCCTTGCTTGCACGCGTAGCATAATGATGTGTTCCGTTTGCTTAGTTGATCAATTACTCAGTTTGTTATTTTCTAATTGTAGCTAAGTTCTCTTATGTGTTCGCAACTCCTTTTATCTGGTACTGCTTTATGGTTTATCAAGTTTGAAATTTATCTGATAACAGATTCAGTGCTTTAATAGGCTCCTCCTAATAAAACTTTACAGGAATAAAACATGTTGGTGCCTAACTGAAACATGGACCAAATAAAGGGATAGTAATATTTTATTTGCTATGTTCTTCCGTTTGTTGGCTGAAACTGTAGATTTTATATCCTTTCAGCCGATCCTAAGCGTTTCACAATCTTCTAACCCTTGCTTGCACGCGTAGCATAATAATGTTATTAATGTGTTCCATTTGCTTAGTTGATCAGTTACTCAGTATGTTATTTTATAATTGTAGCTAAGTTCTCTTAATTGTTCGCAACTCTTTTATCTGGTACTGCTTTATGGTTTATCAAGTTTGAAATTTATCTGATAACAGATTCAGTGCTTTAATAGGCTCCTCCTTATGAAACTTTACAGGAATATATGCAAATTGCTGCAAAGTATGCCCTTCATCCTGCTCAACTTGCTATTGGTATGTATGACTTGGTTTTCTTTCTTGAATGCGGGTGAACCCATGTTCTCTGTTGCACTTTGATACCAGCCTTGAATTTTATTGTTTGATTTTCATGTTATTTCATTATTCATGTTGCCCAATGAAGGTGATAAGAGGCTTATGATTTTTGTAGGGTACTCAACCACATCGTTGAATGAACAGAACAAGTAGATTTAGCATAGATGAACCTTAGCTTCACCTGTATTTAATACTGCAGATACTATATCTCGCAAATATGAAATTAGTTGTAGTTATCTCTGTGATATAAAATCTTTTTTTGGATTTTCTATTCGAGCAAGCGCTTCTCTCCATCACATACTTAGATAAAATATCATTTATTCTGTCTATTTCTGGCAACCTGAACTTATAATGAAGTATTGCTATACAGACAAGCTTAGGACATTTAGATAAAATTAATTTGTTCTCTCAACCTGAACTTTTTTTTCCCCTCATTAGTTCGAATAGTATTTGAATTTATAATGAAGAATTGCTATACAGACAAGCTTTAGGTCATTTAGGTAGGGATTTTTTTTTTTTCTTCCGACAGAACATTTCTATTAGTACAATCAACAGATAACAAGGATATAATGTCGGTAAGTTCTGAATTTTCTCAAAAGAAGGGACACTCCGGCGCTTCTTTGATGATAGAATCTATTGACTTGGAAATTTGTGGTTTAATGCTTTTTTTTTTTAACTGTGCTCGTTTATTTTCTTATGTATTCACAGCATTCGTCTTGAATCACCCTCTTGTTGCCAGCGCCATATTTGGAGTTACTAAGCAGTGGCAGCTTACGGAAATAATTGAAGCTGCAAGGATTCAACTCCCAATGGAAATTATTGATGAGATCAACAAGGTTCATGCAAAATATCCAAACCCTTGCGCATAATCAGCGGTCGGTGGCTCCTTCATTTTTAATTTTTCTTTTCCACTAGAAAAAATTCCTTTTTTTGGCAATTAACAGTTCCATATTTTTCCCTTCACGGTGGCTGAGTTGATATAGCTTGCCAGGTCTGCGCTCGTGCACAAATAAGGACACTCAAAAGATCAAGCTCGCCAAGCTGCCGATACTACTAATTATCCAGTTGCAGATCTCATTAAAAAGAACACTGCTGGATTTCCTAAACCAATCAAGTTCACTTTGAAACATCATTTGGTTAAGTTTTGAGCAGTGCAAAACTGGGAAGCATTTTGGGATAAAAGAATTAAAGATATAACCTTTCTGAGAGGTGATGTGAAGTTTGTTTGGCATCAACTTTGAACTACTCGGAATAAAAGGTTGAGCTGCTGATGGTCGGACGTGTATATCGACTTTGCTGGACCTCGGGTTATGTCTGTTTAGATCCAACAACAATCGCATTGGTTCTTTTCGCGTCAACGAAACCTTCAATAATATTGCATTATTGAAGGTTACGAAAGTCTCCCAGATTTGGTGTTTCTGCTATTTATTTGACAGGTTATGACAGAATATTTTACAATCCAGCTCCATGCAAGTCTTGCTTTTAAAGTAGAAAGAAAGAATGTTTATCAATTGCAATCTATTTTGGTGGAATGTTTCTTTGATGATTAAATATACAATTTTTATGAGATCTATAAATTTTATATTGAAATTTTTTTTTTTCTAAAAATTGATTTTAAATAGATTTTTTTAAGCTTGAAAGTCTTAACGGAGTGGTATTATGCTGCGGTTTTGCTGTTAAGGCAGTTATTTCAAGTTTTGTCGTTGGAACTTTCTTCTTCCTGAGCAAAGTGAAATTGTGATTTTTCTTTTTTTTTTTTTTGGAGAAAAGGGGGAAATTGGGATGTTATAAGGTACAAAAAATGCTGGAAAGCTATTTGGTTTTGCTATGCTTTTTTGGGTAGATTAGAATTTTGATCCGCTAAAAAAGAAGGCCGGTATATAACCCATTATCGAGGCTCTGGCCCAACTGTAGTCGGCCTACTTACGTAGAACATGGTCCATTAAAACATGCAATTTGTTTGTTATTTCAGTTCAAGTAACCATCTTTCCGGTTATTATCATTTCAGTTTAACGAATGTACTGTTCAGGTATAAACTAAAATAACAACAAAATATATTTAGGGGTAATTCCGTTTCAGCCTCCGGTTTTTCAGATTTGCTTGTTTCAGCCCCCAAAAATGGATAAATGTGCTGACGTCGCGCACGTGTTTCTAGAATTCTAGGGCCAAAACAATCTAGTTTCAAGAAGACTGAACTGTAATTTTCCTTTATATTTATCTTGCCATCTTGTCTATTTATATTTCTTCGGCCAAAACCAAAGCGTAATATCCGCAATGGACTGTAGTATCTTTCCTGCCTAAAAATAATTGTATCATTTTGGGAGATCCAAAACATAATATATATATATATATATATATATATAGAGAGGAAATTATATATATTATATAATTAGAAGATAGAAATGACAAACTAAAAGCGAGGTATAGTGGAAATGATCTACTGCAAAAACATGATATGATGCCGTACATTATACAAAAAATTATTTGCTCATTTTCCGAAGCTTGTACTACATGAGTGGGAGCCCTCATGATAACAGGTAGCCTTTTATCCAGAGTCCCCAAAAAATTCAAATAGAGATACTACAACATGAACTTCCCTGGCAAGACCAGCCTAAACGTTGGCGTTTTCCTAACATTGCTTTGGCAATTGCAGGCCTTAGCATTCTGATTTTACATGTAGACCCTTGACGGCATGTCTACATTGGAACCTAAAAGAAAAATTCAGACAATTAGAACATTCTGCTTGTTAAAGTCCTATAAAACTAATAGTGTAGCGAAAATCATATGATAAGGTTAGCAAAATTAGAAAACAAGTATGCAACAGGCTGAGAGGGGCGTGCAGAAGCAAATATATCAATCAATCAAATAACTCCGTAGTAATGAGTATCGTGACCCATATAACGAAATCACAGAATATGCATGTAAAGTAACTAAATGGCATACATAAGCCAAAAAAAGGTATTTCCACAACACCACCACCCAATACAAAATCTCGCCTAAGTAAGGCCTATAGGGGATAAAATGTATGCAGCTATATCTCGAAGGAGGCTGTTAGTTACGGACTCTCAACCTGGGTTATTATTTCAACTACAATAGTGATATTATGTTGGTTGAATAAAGAAATATAACCAATAGCTGCTTCTGTGGTTTTAGCTTCATTTTCTTTTCCCAAAGTGTACTTATCAAAGTTTTATCTATGTTTAAGTACTTTATTCGACAAGCTAACGAAATTAATATAACAACGACCAGACAGAAGAAGAGATGCATACATACTGGATCAAATCGTCTTGGTTGAACTCCACAGAAGGTTGGCCAGAATTCTTACATTTGATATGTAATTTGATGGGTACCACCTGCAGCAGCAAACTCAAATTCAATCATGCATAAATATTTTGAATGTATGAGATCCGAGAACTATCTTGGATAAAAAAGTATAGAGCCAAGCTATTTATAGGATCTTAAGACTTCTAGACACTATACATTTTCCACATAATGTTTGATATTATAAAAGGGTTCATCTAGATTGTGACAAATGATTCTAGGCAGACTTCTTTTATATGATCTTGAAAAAAGATATCTCTTGAATTTGTCTATAGGAATTCATGCTTCTAATTTCCCTGCCCAATATCATATCTGTGGTCTTGGGCAGTTGGGATCATATGGGCATCCAATTATATTGAGCCTTAATCCGAACCATATCCAAATTTAGCTCCATCAGAAATAATATTAAAGATGTTCTTAGTAGCCATGGTAGTGTGCGTGTATGTGTTGTGTGTATTTCATATTCATCACGTTGAGCCGTAGAGAAAAAAGAACAATTTCCTACCAACAGAAAAGGAGAAGATACCTTTGAGCTATATCTGAAATCACGTTTCGGTAGGAAATCCAATGGTATCTTGGAGGCACATGAACCTCTTATCAAAAGAAACAATTTTGAAGGGCCTAAATAAATTAAGCTTACTTTAAGAAAAAAGCATTTCATTTATCATCCAAAACTAAGATTAAACATCTGTAGCACTACAACCTGCATATGAAGAATAACCCACACTGCGTGACAGTAGAGCTCGGATAGCCTGATCAAGTCATCAAATCATCCAATCCAAGTTAATTTTAAGATCTTCTAGAAGGTTATCAGAATAACAAAGAATACCTTTCTAGAGATCGCTTCTGCAGCTTTACTGATAACAGTGTCTACCATGTTTACAGAATCCACTCTTTCATGAGGTATTGATATCTCATAGACCTGGTACGGCCGTGCAGGACTAGCACCAAGAACAAGTGTGAATTCTTGGATTCTACAATCAGCATAGATAGCCTGCTGAAGAGAAGATAGTAAATTGGAAATGGAGCTCATAAGCTTCTCCAACTTCTTGATTCCCTGTTTCACCTCCCTTTTCCTGAAGTTGTGCTTTCTGTGCTGACAGTAGCCCTTCGGTTCTGATGGTGCAAAATTGGTTTCCTCCTGCTGAATCTCAGAATGACGAGAGAATACCAGAAAACCATCCAACATAATGTGCTAAATGGAAACGTACCAATTGCTTGTACTCTCCCTTCAAATTATCAAACTCATTCTCAAGATGTTGTAAAATCCTGAGAGACAATCCACTAGGTTTTATTCACATAAGACAACATAGAAAGAAATATGGCAGATAGGTTCCACTAGTCTAAATAAGTAACATTGAAGACCCTTAACACCTTAAACACATCTAAATACGTTAGATAATGGATAACCTTAGAGTATGATTTTTAGCATTCTGGTTAACATGGGAACAATATTCGAATGACATAGCGAGGGAGCAAGCTGAAGGAAAACAAGCAAAGAGCATTATAGATACCATCATTCATTCAGAACATATGCAAATTATTAAGAAGCAGTCACCATATCTATAGTTTTCTACAATCGAACTGAAAGTTCAACATATAAACAGAAAAAGAATAAGTGGAGGGAGAGGCTAACAAAGTTGAGGACCGCTGTTTAAAATAAGGCTAAGAGTGCATGGATGGGCTTCTTAAACAGCTTGTAAGTTGTTTTCAGTTTATAAGCTGTTCTAAGAGTTTTGGAGGCATTTGGTTATAAATATAAAAAGAGATTTTGGCTACCAATTAGTTGTTTAATAGATTCGTAAGAGAAGCATGGAAGTGGAACTTCTCCGAAGAAGCCTAGATTATTCTGCAAATGTCTAGATTAAGAACTAAGTTATCAAATTACTCAAATCTTTACGCCCTTTTTTATACATCGCTGAATTTTTCCAAATAAAACTGTATTCCTATGTAATATCTTATTCAACGGTCTTTTTTTTTCCTCTCGTCCGACCATACATGTGACCCGCCGCATCATTAGTGCCTCTTCTTTCCGTCAATTTGCAACATCCTAGCGGCTCACTCGGATATACTGTCCATCATGCCACTGTCGGATTTAAGTTACCGCATCATAATCCTTAAGTAGGTCGACTAAGAACTCCACTATATTTTTGTTTATTAATTTATGTTTTTTATAGAGGATTACATTTTAAAATATATTTGGTTTGATGGAAATATTACATTTTAATTACTAAATTGGATCGATTATGTAATATCCCATTCTTTCATTGTTTTAGACACATCCCCTACAGTAAGTTTATAAAGTAAAAGATATCTAGCAAATCTAAAATCTAAACGAAAATCTAAAAGACACCATTGCTTAGGAAGAACTTGATTGATGTAGGAAGTAAATTTCTGGTGCAATCCTGGGAGCCTCATTGTTACTCAACAGAAAGTAGTGACAAGTTGAACCATGTGCTGCTCTTACATGCACTATCTTGATTGACCTTGGGAGCGAATTTTGGGAGAAATACTGAGAGTTCTACCTCATTAATTATTCGAAATAAAAGAAAGTCAGTAATAAATTGAACCCAAGTAGGGAAAAATTATGCTATTGGCGAGTTTCCTTACATGGGGATCTAGATGTAGGAGTAGATATGGGAGTGAACGTTGGGAGAAATTTGGGAAGCTCCATAATTACTTCACATAAAGAAGTTACGAATTGAGCCAGCGCTGCTCTAAACGGAACTAACTTGATTGACCTTGGGAGTGAATTATGGGAGAAATTCTGACCATTCCATCATTAATTACTCAAAACAGAAAAAAAATGATAGATTGAAAGAAACAAAGCAGGATCAGCGAGGTTTCTTACGCGGGGATCTGGTTGTGGGAGTATAGGGCGAAGCCGATGATCTCCTTCAACACGTGGAACACATCAGCCGCGCTCAGCGCTTCTGCCGCCGTCTCCACAACCGTCGCCGTCGGATGGCTCTCGTATCCGCCGCCGCCGCTCGAGCTGGACTCCATGGAATTCTCTTAAAAATAAGAAGCGCAGAGGGATCTTCGATAACAGATTGAAAATTTGAACCGTCAAGGGCGCGGTCGGCGGTCGCCTACTTTAATTGCAAGTTGCAACAGCAACAAACGAAGAATAATTCTAAATATGTAACCGTTGAGGAATACATAGCCTCGAAAATTGTACTTTCAGACATATTTTGAAAATACTTAACTATGATTTTATATTAGTTTCAAACTGCTTTGTTTTTTTAATAGTTTAATAATAACTTAAGAAATAAAAGAAATCGAGATCCGTCTATTTTTTTCGCTATATTTTCAAAAATTTTAAATTGTAAAAAATATCAAAATTCATCGTTGTAGCAGTTGATCAAAATATGTATATATCCAAAGTGGAGTTTACAACTGTTATATACCTTTTGACGATAAACGGTAAATTTTGCTAATCATGTATGGCTAAAATTTAAACTTTCAACCTATTATTCCCAAAAGAAGACTATAATAAATAACCATTTAACATTTACCTCGAACAAACGATGTAAAATAATTACATGCGGTAGATATGTAGCAAAGATTCTTCAGAGCGTTTTCCCTCATAACATTATATAATAACTGGGATATTATGCCTTACAAGATTTCTTAGATTGATTTTATCGTCAGTTTCTACCAAATTGACTTGCGGACACCTTAAGAATTTAAAGATTATTATAAATATATTTAAAATATACTTATAATTACTATAATTGATCAGGAATACTTACAAACATATTCGCCGTACTTTGAAATATTATAAATACTTTGCATCTCGTAACAACAAAATAAACAAAATATATTTTATGTACGTCTCAAGATACTTAAAGTTGCTTCGCCCTTTTATCAGTTAACCCTTCATCAATTTCCTAATCTAATTTTGTCATCCCAATCAAATTCTAATTTACATTTTCCTAATACTATTTTAAATTCATTTGGTAAAAAAAAAAAAAAAAACACTTGTTAGTGATAATATATAAAAATATGACATAAAATTCATCCAATGGACAAGTTTATAATGACAGATTCTATGACACTTAAAACTTATATCCTTTAGAAATCTATTGATAGACGTCGTCTTTCTGAATTCTAATTCCACTCACCAGATATGCATTCACAGGATATATCAACGGTACC
Organism: Xerophyta viscosa; assembly: GCA_002076135.1. Classification (NCBI taxonomy): domain Eukaryota; kingdom Viridiplantae; phylum Streptophyta; class Magnoliopsida; order Pandanales; family Velloziaceae; genus Xerophyta; species Xerophyta viscosa. The sequence continues at coordinate 676,580 of MJHO01000101.1, read as the reverse complement.
ACCATGCAATGGTTCCATTAGTTTCAGCATTCCGTCAGAGTTCGAATCCATGCTTGCTCCCGGGACCGCCTTCATGCGTTCCTGGGGCTATGTGTGTGCGATGAATTAACCAGTGATAGGAGTGGACCTGTACACTTGGGTTGCTCTAGGAGAATGCTTGCGAACAGTACTCTAGCAACAAGAAAAACCAAAAACTTGATAACAAAAAGATAGGCAAGCTTTAAAGAATTCTGGGTTATACATATACATTTTAAGTAACTAAATAACTTTTTACATGCAACCAGTGATGCAGCCAACGACTTATACTGAAATCTGAAAATAGATTATCTTCAGCACATTGTTTCAGCCATTATTTCCTATATAATGAGAAAAACAAAAGTCAGTTAGGTTATGACGTATGCGTGTAAATATGGTAACAATAATACACGATTTATAAAAAAGACAAGCTTATTAGCAGAGAATAATTTAGAGAGAGAGGGAGAGAGTAAACATATTATCAGTCAAAGACATCTTAGTGTTTATATGGATAATATTAGTAGCAAGCATCAGGGAAAGTCCTCGCAAAAGACCTCTGAATTCTGAAACTACCTACTTATTCTATCCAAAGAAAAGAACTTTGATCCGGTACACTCGTATGTCCCATAAGACGGTATATACATGTGTACCATACACCTACGCCGAGCTTTTTCTTTTGAAAAAAACATAAATAAACTTTGATGTGATCTACAACTTCGGTATTGAAAACTTTTTAAAACAATACTTCAAAATAGATGTTCAGGGTTCGAACGTCTTAGCGAGCTTAAAAATAGTTTTTAAATCCACCAAAAATTTGAAGTTCCAAACACCTATTCCAAATTATTTTTTTGGAAAAACTTTTGAATAGCACAGCTGTAAATCATATAAAAAGTACAACTATCCTAACCAAACACCCTTTAGCCTCTAAATGGAATACAAGCATCCTTATACAATTTATTGACCAATGAAAATTCACCAATCAACTAACCATAGAATATGCAAGTGGTAAATTAATTGATGAAAATGCATTAATGAAGATAATAATAGAATATACAAGTGGTAAACTAATCTGTTAGGTCAACATCATCATGTCCATGTGAAAAAGTCATTCCACTTAACAATGAGGGGCATATAAAAATGACAAGACTGAAGGTGCTACATTTAACCTTTTTTTAGTAACTGATTAAGAAGGCTCGAAAACAAACAAGAAACTTACCATTAATTTTAGAAGTTCGTGTTTGACCAGATGTTTCCGGCTGTGACACTTTCAATGATCTCAGTTTAGCTGCAGAGGCTCTAAAAGTATGTATTAGAGGCTGCTGTTCATCTTCTTCATCGTCCTCTTCATGTTCATCATTCTGATCCGATGCACTTATTGAGTCCTCATCACTTGATTCATCACCTTCAAAGAGTTTCTTTCCTGCAATATTCCTAACCTTACGAGGACGCCCTCGGCGCCTGGTTGAATTTCCTTCTTTATCATCTGAGAACAGATTTTGAGATTAAATCAGATATCTAAAATCAGCGCAAAATCAAAACATAAAGAAGACAACACCCCCCCCACCCCCCCCCCCCCCCCAAAACAAAAAAAAATGAAAAAAAAAAAAAAAAACAACCATCTCATGGCCCCTTGTTCTTTTCTCTTCAACTCAGCCTATTCTTCTCATAGGTAAAGAACATGTACAAGCTTGCACCTTCTTGAAATAATTTTCTCACTCTTAATCCACAAAATTAAACACTAAATTTTCAACTTTTATGCAGAATCTTGTCATTAACAATCTTTTTATAGAAACGTTCTTTTTACATAAGTATTCTTTTTATAAAGAATCCGAGATCAAAAGATTCAGTATTTTTTTATAGAAGTATAGGCACTATATTTGAGGACTCTTGCGAGACTGTTCATGTCTTCACTCGTGACTGCCGATCGAGATGTCACTGGTTCAAATTTAACTAGATCCTGCTACTTCAGTTGTCCTTCCAAAAGAAGAGAAAAAAAAAAGATGCACACAAGCACTACAGCGCTGAATAGAATGGTGACATGACTATTTGACCAACTTGTGCACCATCTCAGATGAGTACTCATCAATTGTTTCTTTAAGACATACAAGAAATAACAAGAAATGCCTAGTTTAATTTTGGCAGCTTTACCAAACTAATAAAGAAACACATAAGCGCACATGAAACAAAGAACAAAATTCTTAAGAGGCAGGTTCTAGCTGAAATTAAGAGTTGAAAACAATATACCTTGCATGACATCATTCTTGGCACATTTCTCTTTTAAGTACTCAACAAAGATATGATAAGGGCGCCATCCACTAGGATCGATGTCTGTATTTACACCCTCTATTCTCTTTTCGACGTCTCTTAGTCTGTCAAAGGAAAATTTGATATCAGACAACCTTTGTAAATCAATATTTGTATAACACCCAAACCCAAGCTTACATTTCCACGATGTCCAGAGATGGAAGTTTTGATACAAATGGAAGAATCGCTGCCTCAAGAAATGATAATTGTTTTGGAGCATCCAGAAAAGCAAATAACATGCCATCATTGACTATTCTCAGAATATCCGGTTTATATTTGTTACGTGCTGCACCAACAAATGTTCCAGAGAGTCGAGCAGCTAGATCCTTGCAATCAGAAAGAGAATTGTTTGATGATAGTTCGCCATTCATCATGTGCCGGAGGTAAGCCTGTTCAAAAAAATAAGAAGATTACATGAGACAATATACAACATGACAAGGTACTCTTTCCCCTTCTAAAGATCTTCAGAGAGTACTTCGATGGAGTTTTAAGTTCAAAACAGATGCAGAACTGGAAGTCATTCAGTCAGCCAGTGAGTTCAGCAGAGTGAAGAACTACAGTCCAAAAGGAGCAAGAGGATGTAGCTAACCCTAATCTTAATTTCTTCACTGCATAGCCAGAATGGCAGGATTCTTCCAGCTACAGGTATCTCCTCGAAGTAGTATATGAGTTGAACCACAACAGAGCCTTTTTCCCACTATGTGAGGTCGGCTAAATGGATCCTTGTAGGCCATAATGCTCTTTAGAGCCATGTCTTATATATATATATAGCCTCTCTCTCTCTCTCTCTCTCTCTCTCTCTCTCTCTCTCTCTCTCTCTCTCTCTCTCTCTCTCTCTCTCTCTCTCTCTCTCTCTCTCTCTCTCTCTTAAAAATGACAACATGCTAATAAAATTACAGTGATGGGATGTATTGTCAGAGTGTTAGTATTATCAAATATTAGTATTGTAACATCAATATCGAGAACACAATTGTATGATAGTTTCAACATGGCTCAGTACTTGGGTATATCCAGAAGTAAAAATTCTGACAGGCTGGACTTATTTGACCCCATTCTTCTTTTATGGATACACCAAAAAACCCCACCAGAATCTCCGCCCAGAAAAGTTTCAGAACCCCTTCCCATTATTCCCAGCTTTTACTTGTGACCAAACGGTCTGCTAAAGCAACACCAGATAGTTCCTTACTGCACTACAATCACATATTCAAACAGGATCAACCAGCTGTTTATTCTGATTTGATAACCTCATGTTACAACTGGATAACCCACTCGCAAGTGAATACCTGAACTGTTGACAGTTTGCAATAAACACTTTGCAATTCAAAAGAGAAAAAGATTTTTTTTAAAAAAATAAAGAAAAAAGCAAAAAGTAGGCTACGCTACATGTTTGTGGATATATTACTACAGTAGCAGTTACATGTTTTCTTCTACAATCCATTTCAACGGTAGGACAGAAATGTGTTTGCTAATTAAGAAGTTACTTTACCAAGAATTGGATAACTTCTTGTACCAAATGCTCTCAAAATCACTTCTAAGCAAAAGAGTAAGACTGTATTAGCAAAAGCTAGTGAGTAGAGAATCTGACCAAGTGGTATTAACAAGCTCAAATGAACTCGAGATATAACTGACCAAGTAGTATTAACAAAATCACACGATTGCATTTTTAATTTTTCTTTTGAGATTTCCATAGAAAAACCCTGCATTTGGTAACCGGTGTCACGGGCCAAGACATTTCTCCCATGACAATGGAGCAACAAGGATGCGAAGGCACACAAGGCACACGCAAGGCAGTGTGCGAGGCGCCTTTGCTGCGCAAAGGGTCTAGGCCAAGCCGCGCGCCTAGGCCGCGCGCGGGGCGAGGCCAAGCCCACCCTTGGAAATTCTCTAGAATTCCCTTGAGTCTTGTGGAGTATTAGGTTTCTTAGGCTAGAAGTAAGAATACTCTAGAGAGAGTATCCTAACCATACATTTGGTGAAATCCTAGCCGTCCATGGGGACCCAAGGAGTCTATAAATAGGGGTCCCCCACCTCATTTGTAAGTATCCAAGAATTCCATCCAAATCTTGAGCAAAGCATTCAAGGCATTGCCAAGGAAGAGTTGCTAAGTTGCCGCACAAGGTCAAGGGCGATACCCTAACCTTGTGACACCGGCCACTTAGTGCAGCAGCCGTAACACAAAACCCAGCCTTTAGAAATGAGCAGGTCAGTGGGTCTGTTTTCTCCTACATGGAATATAGAGGGGGCTAAATTTTCCCACCCCCTTGCGAAATACGAATCTGAGACCTCAGCTTTATGAAGTGGAGGTCCCAGCCGGTTGCTCTAGGCTCCCTGGGCTGCATTGTACATAAGCATACAATTTACGTAGTAAATTTGCAAGGACTTCAGTTCAGCAGCAACTGTACCCTTTTCAATGCTTCCAAAAATATAGTGGGGAGATCATCACTTCCGTTTTTCTTTAAAACAGTAATAAGATGTTTGATTATTTCGGCTGTACTAGCTTCATGCATCACAAAGTGTGAAATAATCTCTGGTCCAAGATAATCCTGCAGTATCAACATAAATATTAATTACTACTAGAGAAAATGGGAAACACGTTAACAAAAATTCAAGAATAATCCCTTCTACAAAATATTTGTGAAGTCAAATCATGCACTTTCATCGAATAGTCGGTTGTTTGGAGGACAATTGGAGAAAGGAGAATAGCTAAACAGTTAGATTGCCAGTTTGAGCAGAAGTTATTCTCACCACTATGATGAATGTTGTTAGATCTTTCTAATAAGCTTTACTTTATATTACGATTATAGTATGAGTTATTCGCACATTAGTAATTCTATATTGGTATTTTGGTTAATAAAAGTTAAGTTATATCGAACAACTAATATTTTACTAACATTTTAAGGTAATAGGATAGGCAATTTTGGTGGATGCAAGCTATTCTCATCACTACATAAGATCTCCAGTCACTTTTTATGAAAATGGCTATCGATTGATACTATTATTTGGAATGTTTATATTTTATATTAATAGTATAAACAATTAAGTGAATTAAGCCTTTACAATATAGTTTACTAGTCTTAACATTGTTATTGCTATGATTACAAACACTAACTTAAAACTTGATGCGAACTTTTAGTGATTACAACTGATTATTAGAATTAATAATAGGTTATTATATCATCATCATCATCACCCATCTGTCCCTCACACCTGTGCCCACTTCCAGATTTGATGGGCTCACTATTACAATAATATCCGCCCTTGTCAAAAAACAAAGTGGCAGGTTTGAGCTAGATTCTACAATTTTCCTCTGTCTCCCCTTTACCAAACGTTCACTACTAAGCAATCTAGCAGAAAAGATCATCAATGAGGGCGGGGAAAGAGAGTTTCATAAACACATGCCTTAAGTCCCATTTAACAGATGAACAAGCAACTCATAACAAGATTGCATTAGATGACAAGGATGCTAAGAAGCAATTCTCAAGATGTAAAACAAAGTATATCAATTAATAAAATAAGCTTTAAAAGGCACATATAAGCATGTTTTATAAATTGATTTTTCCAGATCATGCAGAATGCAACCCATAAGCTGCTATTCGCCGTGTTTTCCATATAAGGATAGGGGTGTTCATATACCGGTCCAGACCGAAAAACCGGACCGGACCGGTCCGGTTCGGTCCACACCGGTCCGGTTCGGTCCACAGTCCAAGGATTGGCTATTAATCGGTCCTCGGTCCGGTCCAAGACCAGAAAAATTGAGGACTGGACCGAGGACCGATTTAAATAAGGTTTAGGCCTAGTATTTGCGTATTTGAACAATTTAAAAAATATCCAGTTCTAACATTTGTGCGTTTGACCAATTTAAATAAAATCCACTTTAGGACTGGACCAATTTTTGGTCCGAAACCATACCGACAAACGTATTACGACGACTCGTAGGACTTCAACCGGTCCAAACCGGTCCGGTCTGGTTCGGTCCCGCTCTTTTGCGGTCCGGTCCAGACCGGACCGGTCCAATTCCGTTCCGGTCTACGGTCCTCCTTTTCATTTGGGTTCGGTCTTCGGTCCAGTCCGGACCGGTTGAACACCCCTATATAAGGAAACTTGGGATCTTAGACTAATGGCCAAACAACTTACTTGAAGTAAGAGAAAGGGGGAACAACATAACAAAAAAGACAGGGTCATTTGGACCCTCTCAATTTCAACGCTCATAATGATACTATATGAGCAATCAATGCTCAATAGCAGCCCATTAAACAGAGAGATGCATATCACTTGTAAATTATGTACTTATGCAGATAAATAAGTGCGAGCATGGTGAAAGTCAAAGCATTGGTAATATAGTAAAAATGTTATGCACTATGAAGATACGAATGAAGACAAATCACACGAGGCTGTAGCAACAAGCAAGCATCTAAGTCAAGAGCATAAATTGAAAAACAAAAACTAAGCACAATGTACCAAAAGCTCTCAACTTGCAACAACAATAAGTAGCCCCATGAGGCATTCACATCATCAATTAACCCTCCAATAATAACAACACTTATCTTTATGAAAATAAACCATTCACCTTGGGCACTGCATTACTAGCCACCAACTTAGCAGCTGCAATCATTATTGTGTCTCTGTTTGTCTCTTCAATATACTCTTCATTTGCATCTTCATCTTCAGTATCATCTGTTTGATATAAAACACATCCTGGTGTTAATTTAAGAATTAAAAATTCCATCTCAACATGTAGAAGCATAAGGTCATTTACTATGCCATGTAAATAGAATGCTGAAAACAAAGAATATTAATGGGTCAAAAGTAACCTGATATCCTAAGCTGCTTTTCACAGAGATTCCAAAATTTCTTAACCATTAATACATCCGGCGTGCAACCTAGTCTCTCCAATTTTGTTGAGGTGAACCTTGATTTCTCAAACAAGCACCACATCTCTGCAAGTATGACACAGACCTAACAAACAAAAAAATGGACGTTACGGAACTTTAGTTGATCTTATATTTACAGACAGAAACTGTTATTCAAGCCAATCATTGCTTATTAAGTGCTGAATGAAGCGCACATCAACAAAAATAAGAGTTGCAAATTGCATCTTACTCGACTTGCTAGGATAGCTCCACCCTTTCCTTCTTTATGAACTTCAAGGAGAGCATCAGTAATACTCTCTAGCAGCTCAAATAATGTAGTTCGCTTTGACAATAGAGAAGTGATAGATGACTCGGAAATATTTTCAATGTGAATAGACTGAAGACACCATGATACATGCAAATACAGATTAAGAAGAAGAAAGCTCACAACCTGCAAAAGCATAAGACACTAGTGAGCTCTGTTGGGAAGGAGTAGGAAGAAGGGTGGAGGGGATACACACCTCATCATCCAGGTCTTTTACATCCTTTATAATGCTAACCATTTCTTCATATAGACCATCATGAAAGACATGTTTAGTCAACTGAAGTTCGTATAACCTCTTCAGGTTTACCAACAGTAAATACTCATCGTTGCCAGCCTGGAATTAGAAGGTGTCATGATTCTTTGGTAAACTTGCTGAAACATCCAAAGGAGAGGGAGCACATACCATGACTTCCTTTATTGCACCTTTAAGCTTATCGATCAGCTCGTTCTCCAGATCCTTCAACTTATTTTCCGCATAATCTTGCAGGTCACCTTGACTTTCAGCAGAGCAAAAGGTGATAGCCTTGATGCAAGACCTTAATGTATCCTTCTCACCATGTTTGAAAAAGGCCTCAGTAACGAGTTGTATAATACTTTTAAAGTTCTGCAATGATGGATGATCAGCAGTTACTTCCCCTATTATCAAGTACCAACAAATGAAGAAGACGGAGCAAAGTGGAAGTTCTAACTTAGGAAAATCTACAAACCTCTTCTTGTCTCTTCAATGAATAGAGTTCAAGTTTCAAAAGCACAATCATCTCAACCAACCGAGATATCTTTGCTTTGTCAGCTATGTATTTACGGATGAGTTTTGGGTAGCGCTTTATCAAGGCAGTAGTGATCTCCCGTCTACTATTTTCCAATGCATCCTAATAATGAAAAGATAAGATGCTCAAACAAGAAAGTAATAAATGCCATCTGACTGTTAGAGGTCTATAAATGCCTCTGCTAGTTTCCTTTCTAAAACTAATTATTTTATTCCTTTTTTTTCACATAATGTCTTGCAATCCTATCCCTTTTTTTGCAGCTTTATCCATTGGCATCCAAAAGACCTGATTTTGACATTAGCTTCAACGAGAGGAAATATGAACTGAGAAAACCTTAATAGAAAACGTGGGGAAATATATTAAATTGGTACAAAAGGATATCAGAGAGAGAATATATGGACTGAGAAACATTGAAACAAAAAGTGTAAGAGAAACTCGAAAAAATAAATATGTAGCAAAACTACAGGAACATGTACATAAAAGTAATATTAAAAAGGTGTCAGAAAACCTAGAGAAAGAAGACGGACATAGAAATTCAGGAAAGGGAATACTTAGAAAAATTCAAAAGAGAAAATGAGAATGGAGAGAGAGAGAGAGAGAGAAATTTGAATTTGTAAGGAAAAAGAGAAAACTTACAGATGGGTTTAGAGAACCTCGACATTCCTTTTACAAGTCAAGATTATCTTGCACAGGCGGTTGCTATAACGTTGTATACATAAAAGATTCAACATTTAATTAAAATCAATAGAAGGTGGAATGCTAATTAAGTTATGACTTATGATATGATCGTTCAGAATTACTTTTAACCATACATTGTTCATGCCATGGACACCTTCCTATGCTAACCAACTCTCATTTGTGCAACCGACAGAATTTTCAAACTTCCAACAAAACAGAAGGACTAGAACATCTTGTGCAGAAACTTTACTAGTCACATAGAGACTTCACCTTTTGGGCCTTGGTATTGTACTGTTTTCGATTGTCAGTAACAGGAACAATCTTTTCACCAACTGCTTTCCTGGCAGAGGCATAAAGCAGGCGAACCAAGTTGGTCGCATCGACATCAGTACGCTCAACTAATGGATTCTCATCAAGAAGCATAGAGATGATACACTTCCAATCCTGTAAGGGAAATGTAAACTTAATCACAAGTAGAAATAGTAATATATTATTTTAAAAAATAAAACAGTAGTTCCATTACAAGCAATTTTGAAAGTAGTCATGTAACAGCATACTTTCATAGCCATCATATCGTCCCAAACATCATCAATGACATAGGAAATTAAAATAGGATCATCAGGAAACTCTCTTAGTATATGCAGCATTCTGCCAAGATGAACCTCCGATGATTCATTATTTTCACCTGTACATATTTTCCATAGCATTTTATAAGGGAACAAGTTGGCTTAGGGAAGGTAAAAAAAAAAAAAAAAAAAAGAAAAGAAACATATAGTTATAAAGTAGCAGCTGAAGATCCTTATTGACCACCTTTGACCTTTGGAGCGATCAGGTGGTCATATAGCAATTCACCAACAGCACGTCTGATCATTGGTGGTTCATCAATAAGCAAATCATATAGAGATCCAAGTTCATCATCAGTTACAAGCTGATGCCTGAAACATAAAGCAAACCCTTAGCAGAAGCTAAAGGAGGAGAACATCTGAATAATTAATATGGCATATATCAAACCTGAGTAGCTGCTTTAAAAGACCTATAGCAGAAACTGCCACTGAAACATCAATATCATCAGCAAGTTCAATCATCCTGTTACGGAACCTCTCAGTGAACAGCCCAAGTGATGGAACATTATCGTCGACCTCATAAAGATTTTGTAGAGCAAGGATAGAAGTTTTTCTGACTGCAGCACTCTAAGTTAAAAAAAGAGAGAATTAATTAGTTGGCATGTTAATGAGGTGAAGGTATCTTAAAACTGCAGATATTAAAAACTGAAAATCTATATTTACAAGAAGAAAGCAAACATCATTTAACGCCAACAAATACTTTAAAGAAATTACCTTATCATTTAAAGTCCAACCAAGATATTTTAAGTATAAATCCTGTAAGAAGAGTGAGGGATATGACAAAATCCAGATACCAAGAGACTTGATGCATGACATCCTGATGTCCGGATCAACGTCTCTATACCTGTGCATAAATAATCTGGCAAGAGATGAAGAGGAAAACCTTGTTACTTGCTGCTATGAGAGGATCTCAAAACCAAGCATACCACTAGAAGATATTTACATGTTAAAACTAGTATATTAGACAAAAAAGCATGTCTCACCCTTTAAATATCTTACGCATCATCTCCTCAATCAATGTTATCATTTCATGTGCTGAAGATAACCGTTTGTTTAGCGACTCTATACGAGGCCCATTGTTTCTTTTCTTTTTCTCAGCATTCAGTTGTCTCTGAGTAGTTTCACGCTTCGAACCAAGCGTCTTAGCCACAGTTATAAAAGATGTCACAAGCTGAAGACCGACTAGGGAGGCCACTTGACGATAAACCCTTGGAGGAGTGCTGAAATATGAAAAGTATTCAAACCAGAAGACATGAAGATGAACATGATAACAGAAGCTTGAAATGGGAAACTTCCATGCGAATTGAAGCGCTCACCATGACAACGCGATAATGTAATCCATGCATTTCTCAAATAATGTGTTATCTAATAAGGGACCATTCTGGCTTTCAAGAACCACGGTATCCCAAAAAAGAGCAAGATTTTCTTTGAAGTTCTTAAGCTCCTTCTGTTTTGAGTTGTAGTTATCTTCCAGTTCACTCTAAAGACGGCAAAAAGAGTTAAGGGCATAGGTTTGACAAGGCTGATGTTTAAGTTTCAAGACATGCTTATCAATTCCACTAAACCATCAAACAATGAAGCACAGAGCATAGATCAAGTTTTAATATTGAGGATACATTCCTTGCGAGCTCAACAAGAGCATAGACAACATCATCAACATTACTCTCGTCAATTGAATCAGCATCAAGTTTATACTTAGCACCGCAAGCCTGCCAGGTATGGCCAAAGCACAATGATATCCATGCAATAAGCTAGGGCATTGTATGCTTAGTAAAAATCACCACATAATACCTCAAAAAGTGTCAACAGAATCTCAACTGTTGCTGATTTTGGATCTGATTCATACCTTTCAACCCACTTTTTAACAGCATGAGGAATTAACTTGCTGTTATTTTTTATAACATCTGCTTGGAAAGACAATAAATGTTATCAGCTTAAAATAGTCAGCACAGTCCAAGTAAAAAGGAATCTCTACCCAAACATGTTAAAGGTAAAATGTCAATCTCAGTGCATCAAAGAGAAACCGAGAAGGAATTAAATATATGGACTCTTCAACAATTAGCTTTTGTCATCAATAATCAATTAATTTCATGAATGACCAGTGGTACGTATGTTAGGGGAGTTCATATAATGGTTGTCCAAACCGGTACAACCGCGCCAGTCCGCCATCCAGGTTAATGCCGTTAACCAGTCCTTGGTCCGTTCCAGTCCAAGGTAAAACAGTGGACCGGTGGACCGGAGCGAGGTCCAGTTAAGAGGTCCTATGTCCTGGCCCAGCCCAAATATATGAAAAGTGAGGGAACAAGAGAAGCAGCACAATCACAAACCCAAACGAGAGAAGCAGCGCAATTGCAGACTCGCAATTGTAAACTCGACGCTTCGAATTCGATCTAAACGCTGCCATCGCTTCTGTTGAGAAATAGAGTTTAGTCCCATATTATATATGGGCTACATATGTTAAGGTCCAAGAGTTTATTTAAGAGTCACTATGTAATGGTTTTAAGACATTCAAGTAATTCAAGTCTTTGATATTCAACATGGTATCAGAGCTACCCGTATTGGGTTAGGTTTCTATTTTGGTATTCTTGTCGGCGCCGCTGCCGTACTGGCGGCGGCGCCGCCATTGTCCGGCGACGTCTTCCATCGCCGCTGTAGTCGTCTCCTCTCTCCCAAGCTCACTGTTGTCTCATCTCCGGCGCCAATCTCTGTTGCTGATCTCTTTCCTTTCTGGCCAACGTTTCCGTATTCTCCGAGCTTGCCGTCTAGTCTCATCTTCAAGATCGTCATTTGATAGTCCTCGCTGCGGCCTCTCTCTCTTCGGATCTTCTCTTATCTTCTCTTCCGAGCTGCTGCCCTGCCGGAGTTTTTCACCACCTTCACGCGGCCGATTATTTCTCCTGAGTCAGATCTAAGTTTTTGCATCGTCCTCAGCCGATCCCAATCCTCTCCTTCTCCGTCGCCCGACGATCTTTCTTTCTCCGGCCTCCTAATCTTCTTTCCCTGTCGCGCAACCACCGTCTCCATCGTCCTCAGTCAGCCGTCCCGGCTCTGTACGCAAGCCCGCCGCCACTCCTGCTGTGCCGCCACCATCTGGCAGCGTCCGCCATCGCTGCTGCAGTCGTTTTGTCTCTCCGCCGAGCTCGTTCTCGTCTCCCCGCGACCTTGTCTTCCTCGTCATCTCCGGCCGCCAGAGTATTCCTCTCCGCCTGCCGCTGTTGTCGTCCTCATCGCTGTCCCAGTCACCACCGTCTCCGTCGAGCAGCAGTTGCGCTTCATCCCAGTCGCCCTCTTTGCCTTCTCTTCTTCCGTGTGGTCTCCTTCTCTCTAATCTCGTTCTCCTACACCACTAGCCCTCTCTCTCTCTCTATCTCACACAACCAGCAGCGGCGCTTCAGTCCTCTCTCCCTCTCAACTCGAAATTTCTTAACCTTAATTTCAGCTGGGCGCAATCTAATCGAGCCCAATCTCATACAAACTCAAGCGGTCCATTTTAGTCAAGCCCAATCCAAATCAGGTCACAACAGATTCTGTTTATTTCTTATTGTTGTCTGTCGTGCTCTACTTTTGCACACCACTTGTTCGATGAAATGCCACAAATAAATTTCAGTTCTCAAATCGTCATCTCCAAGCTAAAATCATGGTACCAAGTTATGTCTCTCCTTGGTACAGATTAGGGTCTATCTACGCAATCTCGTCGTCTTTGTCAGCGTAAATATGATGCCGATTTTTTAGCTTGAGGTGGAGTAAAGTTTCATATTCACTAACTGAAGTCATGGTGCTGCGCTTTCGTCTCCTTCCAGCACAGATTAGGGTCCCTTAATGTCATGTTCTCTTCACGGGATGGCCAATTCTACGGTTTCACTGAATTAATTCGAGTTTCAATTGCTGAGTGGCTTTTCACAGAATTTGTGATGGTGTAGCTTCATTCTATCTTATTGTTTAGCGTCTTTTGTTATCTCTATATTTATGTTGTGTCTAATGTTTTGTATGTTCAAACTTATGGTTTAGAACCTTAAGTTTGAGGGGGAGTGTTGAGAAATAGAGTTTAGTCCCATATTATATATGGGCTACATATGTTAAGGTCCAAGAGTTTATTTAAGAGTCACTATGTAATGGTTTTAAGACATTCAAGTAATTCAAGTCTTTGATATTCAACAGCTTCGAATTCGATCCAGCCGCCAGCTCGCCATCGTGACAGCACGCAGACACAACAGCGAGGAGAAGAGGCGACGCTGCATCAAAGTGATGAAATCAAGGAGCTGTCGTTGATTTCGAGCACCGTCGACAATGACGGCAGTCTTGATCGATTTCAAGCGACGATAACGAAATCAAGGCCGTTATCAAGTCATCGTGACGAAATGGAGGCACGTCGTGAGCCGGCAATCCTAGCTATTACGCAGTCCGGCTTGGTTTGATCCAATTAAAATCCGGTCCGGTCTTCAATCCTATATTTGTCTGTTGTTCGGTCTCTGGTTGGGACCGGTTAAACAACCCTAATGTACGTTGTAAATAAACGATTTTGAATGGTTCAAACATCCCTTTAAAGTAGCTGCGATGGTGAGATAACATACAATGCAGACCGCAGGCTCACAGCTTAATACTGTATATATAGTTAAAAACTCATGTGGCAAAAACAATATACGCATAGAATTTAGCCAAACTCTTCCTTATAAAGTCTATAATCCATTAATAGGTCCTATAGTCATTCATCCAACAAAAAACATACCATGAGGAATTACATATAAACATGTAAAGTACAAGTTTGAGCATCACTTCTCACACAACACAGAAAAAGATCCCTATAAGATTCATACCAAAACTCGTGGCAAGCAAAAAAAATGACGCTTAACCACAAGCCATCTAATAAGAATATCAAATCACCGCCTGCTATAGCACTCACAGAAACAACGGTCACAACTATCAATGTGATAATTTATCAAAAATCATTCTAGTGCATCAGCTAGACAAATTTTTTTAGAAAATTAAGCTTCCAACCATCATTTACCACACAACACCATCCGTATTATAATGTCCTAACTACCATTCATACGCGATAACACATCAGCAAGGCAGGGCAGAACAGTACACAAAATCCTAACTATTGTTCACGTTATAAAATAGCAATACCTTTTCAGGACCATCACTTCAAGAAAATAATTTAACACTTTGCAGAACAAACTTTTGATGACCGCTTCTGCTAAGAACACCGTAATCAATATATCTAAGGCCTCCATCTTTACAACAGTATCAAGAATCCTGGTTTGCACTCTTTGCCATTGTACATAGAAGAGGGTGCTAAAATGGACGCTCTCTAGCATGGTATATCCACATGAGATCCTAACCAATGTTGTCAAAGGTGCAGCACACTAAAATGCAAGGGGTCTCCTGGAGACTAGGTACATAACACAATAAGGTAGGCGTCCAACAAAGACGAGGTGCACAATAGCAAAAAAAAGGAACCGCAGCAGCCAACAGCAATAACAACAAAATATAGAAAAAAAAAAAAAACGCATAATAGCAGTCTAGCCGGCTATGGTTTCTATAGTTGCAGGCTTTTCCATTAGGACGCGGATGGAGTCCATGACTTTTCTTCTCTTCTTGTTTGGTTTAAGTTGGGCCCCACCTATATAAGGCGAGCAAGGGGTACTCCAGGCGGGCAATCTTTTGCTCAGCAGCCTTTGACAACACTGGTCCTAACTACAATTTAAACAATAAATTACCAAAACTACATGATTGTTTGTTCAGCTCCACCATTCACTTTTCCATCTCCAAACACCCATACTGAGGAGCAAGTAATGAAACCACAGATACTATCCCTAAAACTACATACCGATAAGGCTGCGATCTTCACTCCAATCAACTGGTTTGTTCGGCGGACGCCCGCGGCGCTTGCGTTTGGGCGCGGGTTCATCCTCAAACTCATCTTCCTCCACCTCGTCCTCGGCCAGCTTGTCCTCTCCATCATCATCCTCGACGAAAACCTCATTTCGCTCGGCGGCGGCGTTGGATTTCTCGGCGCTAGTTTTGCTCGGCGTCGCCTCCTCGGATGGCTCCGCCGGAGATTTACGGGGTCGTCCTCGCTTCTGCGAAATTGATCACAGCCGCTCAGATGAAACCAAACGGTTAGAAATAGACATTCAGAGACGATTATAGTGAAATTAGTAGGGTCACTTACCGGGCGGCGGACGGAGGTTTCCGACGCGACGGCGGCGTTGTCCATGGAATTGGAGGGAATGAGGGAATCGGCAGTGATGTGTTTTGGTATCTGAGGCGAGTTCGTTGTTTTAATTCAAACCCCTAATAAAATGAAAATTTTTGGATGAATGGAGACTTGGCGCCGAGCCACGGAGAGGATTAGACTGTTGGCCGCGGCCCAACCGGTTCAAATTAGGTTTGTGGGTAGAAGATCCGAGCACGTAAGGGGCGCACAATTCCTAAATGCTTGGATCGATTGTGCTAACATGATGTGCGAGTTTGTTAGACTACATACCTCGATAAAGGGGGCCTTGTCGCTTGGTTCGACACGTCTCGAATTTAAAATTTACCAAAATTCGACACGATATGGCACTTAAAACATGATATTATCTAACCAGTGCTTATTAGCGAAGAACCAATAAAATAACAGATTCAACGTGCATGATAGCATAATAATATGCATTATTGGATTTAATTCAAGAGAACGCAACAATGCTATCAACATAACAATTTTCAATTAATTAAAAAACTTTTTCAAAATGCATAAAAATTCAAACATTAATATAAATACAACAAACTCAAATAACTCAACGAAAGTTGTTCTACATTTCTTGAGCTATATTATCCCTCATTATTATCCACTCATGGTTTGCCGCTCTTTGTTGGCGTCGGCTCATATATTGGCTATTATGTTGTATGCTATAGTTTTGGTCATCATAAATGTCATCCTTAATGGTATGTACAATCAATTGGATCAACACATATAGTTATGGACCACACGACAAGCTAAAATAAAGTCTAACTTGTATTGAAAGGGAACTTCCCATCTGAGTTCAATGCGATATCAGCCACAGGCGCAATAGGAACTCGAATAATGAATTGGCGGAATCAGAATATTGTAGTATGTATGCAGCTCATAAAAGCTATCCTATACAACCCTTTTACCTGGACAAGGCATATGAAGCAATGGCTTTTCTATTATTAGATATCCCAATATCTAGTACAAATAGTAATGAAAAACTTGTATCCATATTCAAATTTGCAGTATCGACTGCGGCTTATAAAAAACTCTTTGAAAATAGAATAAGCCTTGAAGATCCTATAATCTGGAGATTAGTTCCAATAAAATTTAACGAATCATGGCCTGCCACTTTGATTATTTTATGGGCACTGTCAATTATTAGGACCACCAGAAATCAAGTTCTGATACAATTAAAATTATATATTGTACATCCCGATGCAACAATATATTATTCGACTATCAAGAGCCCGTGATAAATAGCATTTCTCAAGGATACTTGTTACAAAATCCAGGCGCTCAGATCCTTCGCCGCGTATCCATCGAGCCAAGAAGTAGACATTAAAGATGCTGGATTTGGACGATGAAAGAGTTTGGAGCAACGCTTGGATGTTCCAATATAATTCTGACTTCACCTCTTAAGTGGAGTGGACATCCTCCAGGACCACAAGTTCAAAATCATGATGGCACCCATGATTTTAAACTAAGACGCGCAGGGCCTTCGAGGCGGTACATCGGAATGATGATCTATCTGTGGATAGATGGTGGTGGAGTGGAGTTGATTGGAGATGAATGCTTGGAGCTGGCTCGAGTTTATATAGCGTGGTTGAGGGAGGAGGGAGTGATTCTGGGAATGCAACTGGGAATTATTAGAGATGGATCACAATCCATGTCCGTTATTTTCGTCGATTTATTTGATTTATTTTTATTTATTTTTATAAAAAATTTTAAATTATAAAATTATAAATTTTAATATGATTTACAATTTTATAGTTCAAAATTTTTCGAAATAATATATCAAAATAATGATAAAAAATTTCGTAATACGTGCTGAAATGATTAACGGTCCATATTACGTATCACATGAAATCGTTTATATTTCTTAGCACGAACGATCCCATATCGAATTATTATCTGTGTTGTACGTTGCCCCAGTTGGTAGGATTGGCTTGCATTTCAGACCCATATCCTATTGATATGGTAAAACAGCTACGGCTCAGACATTTCAAATTATGTATCTACATATTACTGCATGTTTGGTTCTGACAGGATCACCGCTTAACATCTCGGTATCCATGGTGGATTCATCATCAAGTAAAAAATTTAATTCATATAACAAATAACAACAACAATAATATTCCAGTCTGATTCCGTTTTGATAACATCTGAATGATAAATATATGTAGTCATATACGAATAAGACTTTCTGTTTTAATTCCTATACCACCTAACATATTGCCTATGCAATTAGAGAAACACTTGCAGCTCACTTTCGTAACTATATTTTTTTTTAAATTATTATTTTTATTTATT
The DNA here is from genome assembly GCA_002076135.1 of Xerophyta viscosa. NCBI lineage: Eukaryota > Viridiplantae > Streptophyta > Magnoliopsida > Pandanales > Velloziaceae > Xerophyta > Xerophyta viscosa. The sequence continues at coordinate 658,491 of MJHO01000101.1, read as the reverse complement.
ATTTACTTCAAATAAAAAATGATCTTTTTAAAAATTATTTAAATATAAAAGTAGACATATATAAACATATCATTTTATCCTTGTGATTTTTTTATGGTCAAAGTAATCTTAAAAAATAGCATTTAACATATGAAAATTTCTCATAAATCTACAAAGATGATAAGCTTGTCACGTCACGTTCTTGATAAACTATTTCAAATTTTACCAATCACTTAATATCAAAAGTTCCAAAATTGAAAGACTAATTTTAGCACAGCTCAGAAATAATGCATATCAAGCGCAGGTGGAACAGATTAGAAAAAAAAAAAAAAAAAAAGCCTCTATAGAACCCCACCATCTCTAGCTTCCTCCTCCTCACAACCATCCCCCAAGAGACCGAATCTAACACATCAACTTCAACATTTTGATGTACAAAGACAGCATCTAAAAATAAAACTCCACTTCAGAGTTTTCGGTAGAGTTAAATTTAGAGTTAAGCAAAATTTCCCAGTGACGTTACAGTCTAAGCTTCCATATTAATCATAAAAAAAAAAAAAGCTAGAGCTCCAGGAATAGCTAGAAAAATCATTAGTCATTTAAACTTCTTCCAAATTCTATGTTGATGTCAAGTAATCAAACTTCACACCGCAAAAAAAAAAAAGAACTTATAGTGCTCAAAATCTAAGCAAAAAGCAAGATGCAATTTCATGTTCATATAAAGGATCATAATCTAGATTGACAGAAAACAATCATTCTCATAAAGCATCAAATATACCAATCTCGAGATAATTTGAACAACAATTGTATTTTGGTCTGCAACCAAAATTACATTCAAATGAGCCACAAGCATCAGAGTCAATATTTATAAAGCTCCTAACATTATTTAGGACTACTTAAACAAGCATAAAACATATGTTGATTGATATCCATGGAGTAGCTATTCGAATTGTCAGGGTTAAGTATAAATATCCAATATTGTACATCCAACTAGTTGGCAACAATGTACAAGGGGGTTATTACAATTCGGAGTTGATGTTTGATTCATCTTACGAGTAGTGGTGTCTGTGACTATCCTTCTCACGAGAAGAATGCGAGCTGTGGTAGTCATTGCGGTCTGAAATAAAAACCAAAAACAATTTACTACCGTGCCAACACTTCAATAAAAAAAAAACAAGTGCAAAGATGGCTAGAAATGAACCTCGTGATGAAAGATGATGCCTTGATTTCTCTGAACGTGCTGCACCAAGAAAAGGTATATTATTTAGTAAGAAGCCCCCTCAATACATAAAGATAAAGAGTAACTATAAGTGTATACACCACAAAGCTACCCCCTCAATACAAACCGCCTATTCTGTCGCGGGGGTGCCCACCCTAATTAACTTCCAAGAGTGGTTGGCACCAAAACTACACAATCAACTTAGACGTCGGCAAATTAAACTACTACAAATTTTATAAAATATAATCAATATCCAACACTTATTTCCAAAATTTATTTCGCTAACTCGACCGTGATTATGTAAGTTTTGGTGAGCTTGTCAGATACAAGCATTACTCCAAATAAAAACACTAGCAACCATATAAACTTAACATAATTGGAAAACAAACATTGTAAATGTGGTATACCTGAACTCTTATCCTTGGAACGATGGCTCCGCTCTTTGAGTCGCTCACGTTCTCTTTCTCGGTCTCTATCACGTTCCCGATCCCGGTCCCTATCCCTATCGGAATCCCGACCCCTGCTGTCTCGATCAGAGTCTCTACCTCTGTTATCACGATCTCTAGCCCTAGATCTATCTCTTTCTTGTATCCTCTCTGCACTGGCATCTGATTTAGAT
>MJHO01000101.1:0-44944 GCA_002076135.1 Xerophyta viscosa | reverse complement strand
CCGCCGCCTCCGCGTCCTCCAGTCGCTGCTCCCGCCGCGACCGCCGTGACTGCGCCGTCTCCGACCGCGTCCTCCAGCCGCCGTGTCCTCCAGCTCCGCCTCCGAGCTGCTGCTCCATCGCGACTGCGCCGCTCCTTAGCTCCACGCCGCTTCCGGCTCCGGCTACCACCTCCGACGCTGCTCCAGCCGCTGGTCCCGCCACCCTCGAGCTTCGTCGCAAATCCGGTGCAAAGCAATGGTATACTCTATACTCGGGCGTGGTTGTGGACGCCGCCGTTAATAAAATAACTCGAATACGCGTTGTACTTAAAATACGTTAAACCGATATTTATGTTTGTTTATCGACGTCTCCGACAAATTTAGAAACTAAAAAAACCATAGGGAATCATTTCGGCTCGACGTACTCGACGAACGAATCGTTGTATTTGTATGGTTAAAATTTAATCCGTAGGCCGATCCAGTATCATTTATTTCAGCTCATCTGTAGAAGATTAATCAATTTTTTGTGTGGTTATTTTTATCCTTATTATGATGTCGTGTTTATTTTTAGAGAATGTTGAATGTTTATAAAAATGTTTCGGAGGAGATGGATATTTCCGCGAGGAAAAATAGTAAAATTGAAAGGAGTAGGAAAAAGGCGACGGATATTGCTTTTGTCCGGCTCCATAAAAAAATAATAATAAAGACTCACGATCGGCATATCTTTTCTCACGAAAAAATAAATAAAACGCGAAATGTCAAATTAGAATAAATACAGGGATGGGATGGATATTTCTACCCTAACACCGGGCGATGAAGAGGAAACGATACGGCGCTGAGCCCACTAATTCATAATTAATAACCTTTTTCTTGTAATTTTCGTTCGTGGTTAAATACTTACATGGTATGTTAGAGATTTGATTTCTCCGATCATGAAAACCAAGGACCGGATAGACCTGAGTCTAAATGATCGGGGTATGATAAATATGAATGACTAAGATAGGATGCGATGGATGTTGCTCCCCTAGTGTGGTCAGGCATTTTTATTAAAAATCAAATCCCATACAAATAAAGAATATATCGAATCGAGACGATGGATATTATTCCGGTAAAAATATATTCTCTATTTGGATGTATCTGTCGCACAGGATTTAGAGAATAAGGCGGATACCAACCTCTCTCATTCCTGTTAGGTAGATAGCCAATATGCAAGTATTTAAAAATAAAATATATGTTAAATTTAATCCCAAAATTATCTTAATCACTTATAGAGTATCCTCTTTGAGGGGCGCTGTGGGGGTGTCCTGTCTTCCCCACACGTAACCGACAAACGAGCCATAGAATCTCAAAAGTGCCTTATCCGGTTTCCTAATTTTCCATAAAAATTAGGTGGCGACTCCAATCCATTCCCCCTACGGAGGAAGGTTGTCAACACCAACTAACCAATTATGCATAGCTTTATTAGTTAAGTCAGCGTGTTCCACTAACCCCAAATCAAGGTCAGTCCTCTTAGATTTTCATTCTGGTAGAGCGGACCCACACTAGCGACTGTCTCCCGGGAGGGATAAGTCCTCTCAATGTGAGCTCTATCCGCCACGCTTACCAAGTCCTGGTATGCGCCGCCGGACATTCCACGCGACTACAGAACCCTACGGTGATGGCGACCCCATAGCGCAAAATGGGGGCTACTCGGACTCTTTACGCCCGTTATGCAACCGTGCCTCGCACTCGCAAAGCCGCCGCCCCGGGCCAATGAGCGACTCCAAAAACCGCGCTTCACCGACCCTCCCTAAGATGGCAATCATTCATTATTGTGCTATGGTTTCTAATTGGTCAATTGTCTCCTAGCCCCCGAGCCCTAGCCCTCCCGGTGTCCTTTCAACCATTCTAGGCTTACTAACCAAGGATTCGACGACCCAATTTCGAACATCACAAGGCCCATAGGCAAGCACACCAAGTCTTCGAGTGTCACCAAGGATAAAATTTACCCCACTCGATTTTCACAAACCAAGGCATACAAGGTATCCGCTTTGGATTAAGCCTAGGTCACAACATGTCGAATAGTCTCTATAGTCCTTTACTCTACATTCGCGGCATAATCGTATTGTCACACTACATTTACAAATGAACGTCAACATCAACATATAGCATTCATCAAATGTTCATAACATTGGTTATCACATTGCACTTAATATAAAATGTCTTTCACATCGTTAGCCATACCATCTTCATATGAGCATCATATAGGCATATTAAAAATATGATCTCATAATCAACAATCATTCAACTAGGGTTATATAAACCCGGCCAAGGGCATGATTAGCATAAAACATTTGTCAACTAAACCATATATTTTACCACCACAAAAACCATGCTAGCACCCAAGCATACCACATTACACACTCGTGCAACCGCTCACCTCGAATTAAGGAATCCCGCAGCCCTACGCGTCGCCTCCGGAACCGAAACGCAAGAAAAGAAAATGGTTATCTACGCCATAGAGGAGGATCGGGAGAGTGAGGGAAATCAAGTTTAATTTTGAGAAATCAAAGAAATGGAGATGAAAAGGGGGGAAAAAAACCTAAGGGGCTTACCTAGGTCTCACAAGCCACGAGCTCGCAGTGGAAGAAAGAAAAAAAACCCAAAACAACACATTAACAAAGTCCCTCATCAACTCTCACCTACTCCGATCGGTCGACCGAAACATGAATCGGTCGACCGATAATCCTGAAACCAGTAAAAATAAAAAAGATTTCAGCAATCGGTCAACTCGACTCGAAACGCGCCCTTGCGCCGACGGGTCCCCTACTAGGCCAGCCCGCCCTAGACGCTGTCACACACGCAAAAACGCTAAGCACGCGAAATCTAAGGTCGCACACCGAAATTCGCATACATAGCAAGCATGCACAGAAACTCAAAACTAAAACAAATCCGAATACGGACCTCACATACCTTCCAGCGTGGTCTATGCGGCCATCGCGTTATAACCTTCAGGGAACGGTCAATATGGCCGTTACCTTCCAAATACTTTCCTGCGTGGTCCATGGGGTCCTCGCTTTATAACCTTCAGTGAACGGTCCATGGGACTACTGCCTTGTCATAACTTACTTGGGCATGGCCCATGCAGCCATTGCTTTATTACTTTAAATGAACGATCCATGAGATCGTTACCTTCTCAAGCCCACGGACATCAAGTCCGGACACGTCTATCGCACCTCAACTCACCGAACAAAATGTGATATCTCTTTTATCTTTGCCTAATCATTTTTCAAAGGATAAGACAAATAGGGGCAACTGTCGACACCCCATTTTGTCCGACCACCCACCATAATCATGCACGCACATATATCTTCTCACATGCACATCCACATATCATATAGACATACAGAAATGCATATATATGATGATAGCCACCAAATATATGCACATATACATATGCATACATTTATATATATGGCCCCTTCTTATATATACATATAATTTATTTATATATATATGTATACACATATTATATACACATATTATATACATGCATGGACATATGTATATACTCATAACCAACTTTATATACACATATATATATAGTCACATATAAATAACACATTCAATGATATATACACATACGATAACCCATATATATAAACACACATATGCGATAACCTCCGAAAATATATATATATATATATACATATATAATATACATACAAGATTACATATATGTATAATATCCCCAAAAAAAAAATGATGATGATGAGTATATATATATGATGATGATGAGTATATATACACCCCCATCATTTTGCCCACTCCCTCACTCCACCACCAAACCTTCACCCATTCACACCTCTCTCTCTCTCAACTATATACGCACACACACTCAAAAGAAAAAAAAAAGAAAAGGGGGGAGAAAAAGAAAAGAGGAAGAGGGGAAAGAGGAAGAAGGAGAGCACGCAACAGTAAAAGGAGAAGAAGGGAGAGGCCGTGCCAACGAGCCACCGACGTCAGCCCCCCCGCCCGCCGCGCCGACGAGCCACACCTATTGCACCCCATACAAATCTCACTCAAAACTCCAAGGTAACTCCACGAAACTCTTGTATTAACACCTCACTTGCCTGACACCCCGAAACGCCGCCGTCGCCTCGCTGGCAGAAATAAAAAAAATAATAACGACCGAAAATTACACCTATGAATATCTCCGCAACTAAGCTTCGAACACAAATTTTGACGTCGGAAATAGACTCAAGGGGGTCGAATTAGTTGGGGTAGAGGTACGGCCTTCGGCGCCGGCGATCGGAACGCCGACGGCTGCGACGCCACAGTCGCCCGCGAGCTCGCGGGTGATAAATTTTGTTGACGACCGGCTGAGCCGGTCGCGACCGGTTCAGTCTGTCGTCACGTAAGTTTATAACTCGCGTGCGGACCTGGGCGCAGCCCAGTTCCGCGTTAAGTTGTTCGGTCCGGACCCAATTGGTCCGGACCAGCCCATTAATGAGCCCAATACCCTTTTTTATTATTTTTCAATCGATTTTAATCACTATTTTCATCAAATAATCCATTTTAAACCAAATTTTAACTAATAATCAGGATATTTATGACATTTACATTTAAGTAAACGCTCCATATATACATATAATACTTGAACGCGTATCTATTTAGGAACGTTCGGTGGAGATGGATATTTCCCCGAAATTCGATTTTGATAATGGGATAAGGAAAATCGATGGATATTGCTTTTTTTTCTATTCCGCACGAATTTCATTAGCTGACAATAATAATAACACTAATTGCATTAATAATAATAATAATAACAACAACAGCAGCAACAACAACAACAACAACAACAATAATAATAATAATAATAATGACGATAATAATGAATAACGACATCATAGTAACAATAATTATAAAGATAACTAAATAACAATAATAAACATAGCTCATTTTTTTAACCCAACATATGGGAAAGAGATGGATATTTCTTCCCCATCAATTAAATATACAAAAATACTAGATAAATATAATGTTAAGAATGAGATGGATATCTTGAATAAACAGGGGCGATGAAGAGGAAACCACACGGCGCTGAGCCCCCAAGAAATAAAATAATATTAATTCGTTTTTACTTATTTTATTTGTAGCTGTGTATATATCTTTGTATGCATATAATATAGACGTAAATATCATGATGCTATAAATACATATTAAATATATGCATAATAAGTAGTAGAGATTTGATTTTCTCTAGATACGAAGGTTAGGAACCGGATGGATCTTAATCTAAGTAACTGGGGTAAATAAATGTGAATAATCGTAATAGGAAGTGATGGATATTACTCTCCTAATACGATTAGGCATATTTATAAAAATCAAATTCCATTCAAATAAAAGATATATATGAAAAACGAAGAAAAATTGGATGGATATTATCGGCGACAGATTAAATATTGACTATCTGGATGTGTCTACCTAATATGATTTAGAGAGTAAGGTGGATATCGATCTCTCTCCTTTATATTAGGTAAATAATTAAATATACATATATAATAATAATAAATATGTGTTAAATGTAAATCCAAAATTATTCTAATCACCTATAGAGTACCCTCTCTGAGGGGCGTTGTGGGGGTGTTTCGTCTTCCCCACACATAAACAACGAATGAACCTGACGAATCTCTATGTGCTTTATCCTGGTTTCCTAGATTTTCGCAAAATATCTAGGTGGCGACTCCAACCCTTTCCCTCCCCGGAGGAAGGTCGTCAACAAAGGGTCTCCAAGAGTTACAGATCTTAAAGGCAAGCACTAACTTCTCTTCCTCTTAGTAACCTTAGAAATTTTTGTAACTGTCCAAGTCACATGTATATATAGACTGCCTTGGAGAGAGTATAGGCACCTCCCACTTTTCTTCATTCAAATAAAACGGGCATTCCCCACCAAATCTCTCTCTCGTTCTTGTCTAAAGTCAAGCTGAACTTAGACCATTCGAGGTCTAGGTGCCGCGCGGGTCACTAGGAATTTCTAATCCCGTGATAAGTGGTGTCAGAGCTAAGGATTTGTGACGATGGCGTCGCATATCGAGAGCAAAGTTACTGTGGAAGATCAATAGAAGAAGAAGGGTAAGGCAACAAGGGAGATATCCCGTGATATCCTATCATCCTTGGACAACAAGTTTGCAAAACTCGTGTCCAAGGTCGACGAAGTCGAGCGGCCGATCCTGGCGAGCACCAATGAAGAAGATGGGCTAAAGGCACGGATGCTGGTATCCCTCAACCAGGTCCTTGGCAACCAGGAGCAAAGATTTTCGGCATTGGAGGCACGGATCGAGTCACTGGGCAAGGAGGTCCAGGAGTTATGGGGGCAACTAGGCTTAGGAGGGAACTGATGGGCAGGCTGGAGCTGTGTGAAGCCGCGAGTGCGACTGGTGGACAACAAGGGCGGGCGTCAAGGCGTGTGGATGCGCCCAAACCAAAAGTATTAGATGGGTCATGCAGCGCGCGGGACATCGACAACTTTCTGTACATATAGAGTGGTACTTTGATGCTACTTTCATACTGGATGATGTGTCGAAACTCCGCACCATCCCACTCTTCCTGGGCGACATTGTAACGTTGTGGTGGAGACGGATGTGTGAGGATGTCGAACGGGAAAGGCGACGCATCATCCCACTCTTCAAGATTGAACTCAAGCGGCAATTTTACCTAGAACGTGCTTCGGACGATGCACGACGCAAGCTCAGGCGACTCAAGCAAATCGGCACCGTTCGTGAGTATGTTAAAGCATTTACTGAACTGATGTTTGAAATTCCTAAAATGGCAGATCAGGATGCCTTGTTCACATTTGTGGACTGGCTAACCAACACGGGGCAGTTAGAAATCAAGAGGCGTGGCGTTCAGACCTGGGCAAATGCCATCCGCGAGGCGGAGGCCTTGGTGGAGTTCAAGGCTATTGGGCAAAGTAAGGAGAAGCCAGCTAAGAAGGGCGACGGTAAATGATCCGGACTTGGTCTCAAGGTTGATTTTACCCAGGGAACAAGCAGGATGAATATTAGATCTAGGGAGGCCAAGGGTGGCCGGCTATGGCTAAGGCTCTTGGCCGTGTTCCATAAAACTACAGTTTTTAGGAGATTGAAGTGCAGGGAGAGCAGTACAGTATGTCTGGATTATGGATAGGAGGAAGCACCACGATTGGATCTCCACTCAACCTTCCCTCGAGTTTCTATTAGGGTAAATTTTCTAATGCCAATATTAAGTATCTATTGAAAGTAGTTAATTTAGCAATAGTTAATGTAAACTACAGCAGGTTATCGAAGTACATTTCCTGTAGTACATTAACTATTGCTAATTAACTACTTTACAATAAATAATGCATTGAATTCCCGGTGAGGGTTCCAATGGGCTCTTTGTCCAGGTTCATTGAACCGACTGTTCGTCTTCTGCGGTTGACTCTTGGTCGTCCACGCCCGACCTTTCGTCTTCCGTTCCTGACCTTTCGTCTTCTATGCGCTTACGAACTATCTCGGTTTTGTCCACCTCGGTCTCGGTCATGCCCACCTCGGTCTCGGCGTTGTCCACCTTGGTCTCGGCCTTGCCCCACCTTGGCCTCAGCCTTGTCCACCTCGGCCTCGGTCATGCCCACCTCGGTCTCGGCCTTGGCAACCTCGGTTCAGCCTTGCACACCTCGGTCTCGGCCTCGTCTTGCCCACTCGGTCTCGGTCATGTCCACCTCGGTCTCGGCCTTGCCCCATCTCGACCTCAGCCTTGTCCACTCGGTCTCGGTCATGCCCACCTCGGGCTCGGGAAAAAAAAAAACAAAATAAAAAAAAAAAATTGCCACCTCGGTCTCAGGGCCTTGCCACTCGATCTCAAGCCTTGCCTACGCGTTAGGCCTCGGGCTCGGTCTTGCCACCTCGGCCTCGGTCTCGATCTTGCCCACCTCGGTCTCGGTCACGCCAGCCTTGGACTTGGTCACGCCTCTGCCGATGTCGGTCTCGGTCACGCCAGCCTTGGACTTAGTCACGCCTCTGCCGATGTCGGCCTCGGCCTTGCCTACCTAGGCCTCAGCTTGGACCACCTCGGCCTGGGCTTGCCCACCTCGGCCATCGTCTTGCCTGCCTCGGCTATGGTCTTTCCGGCCTCGGTATTGGTCCTGCCAACCTCGGTCTGCATCAGTCATTTTCTTGTACCGAGATCCACCTGGATCAGTAAAGGTGGGGAGCGAAGTCCAACACCAAAGGCAAGGAGAACGCGAAGGAGACAAAGACCGGGGGAGAGTTCAAGTCTCGGAAGCTAATGGCATGCTTCTTGTGCGACAGACCACACATGGCACGGGAGTGTCCAAGCCGCACCAAGCTCGCATCTATGCTTGTGCAGGAGAAAGCACAAATCATCAAGTAAATCTCAGTGCCATGCGGCTACTTGGTGCAAACAAAGCCAAGACGGAGAAAAGCCGTAAGGGACCAATGTTCGTGGAGGTTTAGTTGGAGGGCCAACTATACAAGGCGCTTGTGCACACGGGCGCTAGCGACTTGCTCATCACTCAAGAGGTTGCTGCCAAGTTAGGGCTTATTGTGGACCAAGCCAGTGGATCAATGAAGGCGTTAAACTCACCAGCATCACCCGTCATAGGCATGACGCGATAGGTGAAGGTTCAAATAGGCGAGTGGGTCGGCCTCGCTGATTCTTGTGGTAGAGATGGATGACTACGATGTGGGATTTGGGCTGGAGTTCCTGGAGGAGCGTCTAGATGCAGTGATCATTCCTTAGAGTGATATTCTACTCATCCAGGAAAGACATCCGTGCACTGTCACCATTTACCGCGGAGTTATCCAAGGTAAAATGCTCTCTGCCATGTAGGTGTCTAAGGGGTTGGGGAAAGGATGCAACACAGTCATAGCATCTCTTATCCAGGAGGATGTAGGCAAGCCCTTAACCGAGCAAGTTCCTGCGGAGGTGCTCGCTTTGCTCAAGGAGTTTGGAGAAGTGATGCTCGTAGAGTTGCCCAAGCACTTGCCACCTCGAATGGAGGTAGATCACAAGATCGAGCTTGTTCCAGGGAGCAAGCCACCAGCTGGGGTGGCATATTGCACGGCACCGCCAGAGCTTGAGGAGCTAAGGAAGCAACTCAAGGACCTTCTCGATGCGGGGTATATTCAGCCGTCCAATGCACCTTACCACACACCATTTTTGTTCCAGCGGAAGCATGATGGGAGTCTCCGCATGTGTATTGACTACCGGGCGCTCAACAAGATCACTATCAAGAATAAGTACCCCATCCCTCATATTGGGGACTTGTTCGATCAGCTTGGACAGGCAAGGTTATTCACCAAGCTGGACTTGAGGTCGGGATACTATCAAGTCTGCATCGTAGAGGGAGATGAGCCAAAGACTGTGTGTGATCCGGGATGGGCACGAGCTAGCCTCAAAGCTCTCTCAACGCTCAGCTCACTCCGTAGGAGGGGAGATTGGTTTAGAGGTTGGTGGTGTTCTTGGTGGTGACCGAAGAGGTTAATAACTATAATTCTCGGCTAGGAGGGCTGTAGGGAAGCTAGTGGGCTATAGAAACTCCAGTGATCGGAGTTAGGGAAGGGTCGCCGGAGCTAAGACTGAAATGGGCTCGGGTGAGAGCTTGTTTTGAGCTCGGGTGAGCTAGTTTGCTCGATTGGGCTTGGAACTTGGATTTACTTGAAGCTAGTATGGAGACTAAGCTTTTTACTTGAAGACTAGTGTAGAGAACTAGACTTAACTTCATTAAGAATAAACCCCAAAAAGGGGGATATATACCAAGAATGACCCATAAGTGAGTCATTTCAAGGACTGATATTTCTCCTACTTACATCATTATGTGGAAAACACAAAATTAGAAGATAAAGACCACATGCTAGGCACTTGTCAAAACCTTCTAGAGGGCTTTTGGACACGCTTAGGGGGGGGGGGACCCACCCTTAAACACTTTAGGGGACACATGTAATTAATTAAATTACAAGAAAACTAAACTTATCTACAGCAGATATTAAACTTTTCCTCGCGGCTTAGGCGCTGTGACCGCGCGCACGCCCTGTTGGGCTAGGGGCGCGGCGCCCTGTGGCGGGATGCGGCGCCCAAGCGCGCGCCGAGCTCGCCGGGCGCCAGCGGGCGCGCCTGGGCGCACCCCACCGCACCTGGGCGTCATTGGCATTTTTGCTTTCCTTTCGCGTGCTGATGTGATGCGGAACTTGGTACCGCCATTTTGAGGTGGCACGGACTTCGAGAAGGCCTTGGACTTGCTCGAACTCTTTGGGATTGGTCTTGAACTTGCTGAACTTTGCACTTAGAAACTGTCTTGATGTGCTAAAGTGTGCGCGGCATGCGCGTCCTTGGCGTGAGAGCCTTGATGTGGCTAGGCTTGGCCCGCGTTTCTTCGACTTGGGCGTCGACTAAGTCCTCCTGGATCAATACTCCCCCCATAAGCCGAATGCTCCGGCATTGGCTTCAAAAGAGGCAAACTTTTAGACTTCCGACTTGAAGCATTGCGTCCCGCTTTGAGTTGGTTTTGCTTTGTTGACTTTGAATTCCAGCTAGGAAACCTTGACTAAAACACCTTTTCCTTGCGTGAATGACTTCTCTTGGAATGGCGACAAGAGACATCGAACGAGAGAGGGCAACACGCCATGCCTTCCCAACATTAATCCTTGGATGACAAAACTCCTTACATCTTTCTTCAAACGATATTTTAGATCACGGACGATAGTAGATAGCATTCACGATCATAAAGATTACGAATCCCTAGTATAACATGACACACATCCAAAGGCACAAACATCACATACAACTTCATATCAATAAAATGCTTCGTAAAATAGCGAAACTTAAGAGGCATTGGTACTCTCACCCTTACTCGATCTCCTCGGGTTGAACCATGTTAGAACGGAAGGATTTGGATGTGGTTCACTTCTAGGCCGAGTCTCTCCACCAACTCTGAGAGATGAGTTCTTTTTTGGCTAGCTTGGAATCAAAGACGGCATCCACCACTTCTTGCTTCACTTGTATTTTCGCCGGAAGAGGGCCTCTCGCTCCTTTCTCCTTTTCTTCATTCACAACAAGAGCTAGAGTGGGGATCGGCTTCAACGTACTTGCTCTAAGAACTTCTCCTCCATCTCCTCGGGTTCTTCATTAGAGGTGGACATGGCGGCTCGAGGGCTTCCTCCGGCTCCTTGCTCTCCTTTGGGACGAGTTCCGGGTGAAGGTTCAACACTTCATCCTTTTGTGTGGCCAAGCTTGTTGCGAATGTTCACAAGACACGTTGCTCTTCTTCTTGGGCTCGGCAATTCAGTTTTGGTGGCCCTTGGACTGCACTTGCTTTTCTCGTGGAGTTGAAGGCTTGGGATTGATTGTCCACGAGCCCTTCGAAACATGGTTGGCGTTGAGCTACGCCTTGCGCTCCCAAAGGGTGGCCATTCGACATGCTTCATCAATGGTATGTGCTAGCCAGATTTTCAGATCCTCACGATGTTGAGATTGAAGTCCAGCAACATACTTCTTAAACACTCGGCTTCATCTCGTCGATCCCCAAGAACAAGGGCCTTCCGACGGAACTCCGAAGTATAGTCTTGAACCGTTTGATCCCGGGATTTGCGGTAGATAACCATGACCCAAGTTTCTTTCCACATACCCAACCGGATAGAATTGGACTACGGACAAGATGCTTGAAATCTCCCACGAGATTCCTCGCACATCATGAGATCGACATAAGTATTCATCACAATAAAGCATGCGAAGAAACTTAAGACGGAGCCAATGCAATCTTTTGCACATCATTGTTAATCATACAAACAGGAAATATGACTCTCTAATTGATTCGAAACCAAGAATCGAGGTTTTTTCTCACCTTGATAGAGTTCCATCGGTAAGGTATGGTCCACCGGTAAGTCGATCTTGGCTTCACTTTACTGGACATCCCATGCTCCTTCTCCTCCAAATATGCTTTCCTCCGATGAAAGTTCCAGCTGTCTTCCTCCCCGCGGCGAGAACGCGAGGGTCCTTCCAACGAGGGATAGAGTGCGTTTCGGTGCACCATTAAGTGGAGGGATGGACTGAAATGCCCATGGACTGAAAATGCCATTGGGTAGGCGTCATATAGGAGCTTGTTCCTGGGTAAAATGGCGCTGCAAAAGTTGCTGGAATACACCCAGAAGGTTGCTGGGGAATTCCCGAAACAGAACGATTGCTTCAGCTCGGGTCGCGTCGCGATTGGCTCTGTTTTTCCAGAACTGTTTCGGGACTGTTCTGGAGCCATTTTCTCTTGATGTTTACAGCAGGTATAGCTGCTGTAACATCATCTGAGATTGCTGGAACTTGCGGAGCTTTCAAGGGCACTTGCATGTCTTCGTTTTGAGTTGCGACGTGCACAAGCATTCGTCGAGCTTTTGTGTGTACGACGGCTTTGTCGTTCATCTCTTTCCAACTTGAGCTTGTAAAAAACTGAGATAAAATGGTTGTAAGCGAGGCTATTTGCTCTACAAGAGACTTATTACCACGGCTTGCTCAGAGTTTTTCTTGCACTTCCTTTGGATTCTTCTCCGAAGGGTGTAGCTCCATGGCTCCCGATACCGCTTCCTTGTTATGACGGTGTTGTTAACGCCTTGTTGGCTCATGTGCGAGCCTTTCACCACACCTCAAGGGACGACCTTTGCTCTGATACCACTTGATCCTGGGATGTGGCACGAGCTAGCTCAAAGCCTCTCAACGCCGGGCCTCAATCCGTAGTGAGAGATGTTAGAGTGTTGTCGGGTTCTTGGTGGTGACCGAAGAGATACTCTAAGGCTCGGCTAGGGGGGGCTGTAGGAAGCTAGTGGGCTGTAGATAGAACTCCAGTGATCGGAGTAGGGAAGGGGTCCGGAGCTAAGACTGAAATGGGCTCGGGTGAGAGTTGTTTTGAGCTCGGTGAGCTAGTTTGCTCGATTGGGGCTTTGGAACTTGGATTTACTTGAAGCTAGTATGGAGACTAAGCTTTTTACTTGAAAGGACTAGGTGTAAGAGAACTAGGAACTTAACTTTCATTAGATAAAGACCCCAAAGGGGATATATACAGAATGACCCATTAAGTGAGTCATCAAGGACCAGAATATTCTCCTAATTACCATCATTTATGTGAAAACACAAAATTAGGAGATAAAGACACATGCTAGGCACTTGTCAAAACCTTCTAGAGGCTTTTGACACCTTAGGGGGACACCTTAAAAACACTTAGGGACACATGTAATTAAGCTAATTATAAGAAAAACTAACTTAAACAGCAGATGGAACTTTTTCTTCGCGCTTAGGCGCAGGGCCGCGCGCGCGCCCTGTGGCCGGGTGCGGCGCCCGAGCGCGCTCGGGTTCGCCCAGGCGCGCGCCCGGGCGCCCGCGCCGCCTGGGCGCACCGCCCACGTGCCTGTGCGGTCATTGGGAATTTTGCTCTCCTTTAGCGTGCTGATGTGATGCGAGACTGGTACCGCCATTTTGAGGTGGCACGGACTTCGAGAAGGCCTTGGACTTGATCGAACTTCTTTGGATTGGTCTTGAACTTGCTTGAACTTGCACTTGAACTTCTTGATGTACTATGTGCGCGGCATGCGCGTCCTTGGCGTGAGAGCCTTGATGTGGCCTAGGCTTGGCCGCGTTTCTTCGACTTGGGCGTCGACTAAGATCCTCCTGGATCAGTGTGTGTGATGCGGTATGGGCTATCCGAGTTCAAGGTTATGCCGTTCGAACTCACCAATGCACCGGCAACCTTTTGCACCCTTATGAACAAGGTATTACAACCATTCCTAGATAAGTTTGTTGTTGTTTACCTTGACAACATTGTGGTGTATAGCCAAGATCTTTGGGAGCATCTTGAGCACTTAAGACAGGTTTTCCGGGCCCTTCTTGACAATGAAGCTATATTGTCAAGGAAGGAGAAGTGCATTTTCGCCCAAGAGGAGGTGGCATTCTTAGGCCACGTGATCGGAAAGGGATGCGTGCGCATGGATAAGGCCAAAGTGTGAGCCATTGTGGAATGGGAAGCACCTGCAAGGGTACCCGAGCTGCAGTCATTCCTTGGCCTTGGCAACTACTATCGGCGATTTATTAGGAGCTACTCAGCAATCGTGTACCCCTCACGGATTTGCTGAAGAAGGGACATGCATGGGACTGTGATGCGGGTTGTCAAGCCGCATTCGCTACTTTGAAGGCAGCAATGGTGAAGGAACATGTGCTCGCCTTGCCCGACTTCACCAAACATTATGAGCTACAGGCTGATGTTTCTGATTTTGCCATTGGCGGAGTGCTCATGCAGGATGGGCATCCGATTGCCTTTGAGAGTCGTAAGCTGAACGAGACGGAGCGGCGTTACACTGTCCAAGATAAGGAGATGACCGCTATCGTTCATTGCTTGAGGACTTGGCGTCATTATCTGTTGGGCTCGGCCTTCGTGGTGAAGACCGACAATGTTGCAACCAGCTACTTCCAAATGCAAAAGAAGCTCTCGCCCAAGCAAGCACGATGGCAAGATTTTTTGGCGGAGTTCGACTATGAGTTGGAGTACAAGCCAGGGCGGGCAAATGTGGTGGTCGATGCTTTGTCACGTAAGGCCACATTGGCGGCACTAAGCAGTCCAGAGTCTAGCCTGATGGGGTGCATCAGGGAAGGTATGACATTTGATGTGCAGGCCAAACAACTACCGGAGTTTGCGCAGCAAGGCCGAACCAAGAAGTTTTGGGAGGAGGACGGCTTGCTGTTCACTACGGGTCGGCGGCTCTATGTGCCTAAGTATGGAGGCCTTAGGCGGGATATCATGAGGGAGTGTCATGACTCCAAATGGGCGAGACACCCTAGGGTACGCCGCACCCAAGTACTCGTAGGGGATGCATATTTTTGGCCAAAGATGGAGGGCGACATCGAGGCCTATGTCAAAACTTGTCTTGTGTGCCAAAAAGACAAGGTTGAACAACAAGCACCGGATGGATTACTTCAACCACTACCCATTCCAGAACGTCCGTAGGAGAGCGTCTCGATGGACTTCACCACGTGCTTGCCGCTATCCGAGGGTTCTACTGTGATTATGGTTATGGTTGATCGATTCACAAAGTATGCCATTTTTGTGCCAGCGCCCAAGGATCTCACAGCGGAGCATACGGCGAAACTCTTCATGAAGCATGTGGCAAAGTATTGGGGCTTGCCACATTCGATTGTGTGTGATCGAGATACCCGCTTCAAGAAGAGGAGTGAATCTACGCAGCGTTCGTACAACTTGCAGAGGAGTGAATCTACGCAGCGTTCGTACAACTTGCAGAGGAGTGAATCAAAGGGATTGGGCCAAACTGCTAGATGTTGTACAGTGTTCGTACAACTTGTAGAGGAGTGAATCTACGCAGCGGAGTTCCTTTGAGCTTGTTATGGGGTATCAACCCTTGGTACCCCATGCAATTTCCGCGGGATACACTAGGCGGAGTCCTGCGGCCTACAAGTTCGCCTCGGGCTGGCAAGAGCAGGCGGACATCGCTCGGGCGCAGCTTGCCAAGGCTGCCGAGCGAATGAAGAAGTATGCGGATAAGAAGAGGAGCGCACGGGAGTTTCAAGTCGAGGATTTGGTCTTGCTAAAGACAAGTGTTGACGACCTCCCTCATAGCGAGGCGGGGAACGAATTAAAAATTTAGGAGCCGCCACCTATTTTTTATGGAAAATTAGGAAACCAGGATAAGGCACGTTGAGATTCTTGGGTTCGTTGTCGGTTACGTGTGGGGAAGACGGAACACTCCCACAGCGCCCCTCCGAGGAGGGTACTCTCAATTAAATGCTTATATTTCAAAATTTGGGATTTATCATTTTATGCATGAAATGATTTGACTACAAGTAATGCATGTATGCATGCTAGAAATTTGTAATTGATTCCGTGTGTTTCGGTTTATTATTTGTTGATTTTTTTATGTAAAAACATTATTTTTTCTTAGATTGGGCTCAGCGCGTTTCCGTTTCCTCTTCATCGCCCATTTTAAAATATTTAGAGATGTAAAGTTCGGGTGAACCACCTTCCTTTAATCTCAGAGTTTAGTGAACCACCTTGCTCCATTTTTATTTTTTACAAAAATTTTAGTTATGGCTTAAAAATCTGTTAAACCGCCTCACTCTAGCCTAAAATATATTTATGAGATGATTTAATGTTTATTAATTTTATTATATTTTAAAATTTATTTAAGATATAGAGATCGGTTAAACCGCCTCATTCTAACCTTATTTATAAAATATTTTAAGATTTATTAATTTATTAATTTATATTTTAAAATTTTATTTAAGGTGTAAAGATTGGTTAAACCACCTCACTCTAACCTTATTTTTTATGTGTTTAAGTTTAAACAATTTTATTTATTTGACATTTTTAAAATTTTATTTAAGGTGTAGAGATTAGTTAAATCGCATCACTCTAACCTTATTTTTAAAAGATTTTAATGTTTTGATGTTTTAAACCATCTTATAGTAAAAATTATGAAATTATCGATTAAAAACCAATTAAAAGTGATTAAAACTATATTTTGGTCTAAATGGGTTCCTATGGTCAAAATGGCTCGGTTAGAATAGAAAATGGCTCGGTTAGATTCGATTTGGACTCGACCGGATGCAAAATGGCTTGAATCATATTGAATTTGGCTTGGTCGGATTGAAACCGACCGAGCCTGAGCTCAGTTTTAACAGCTGTTTTAGAAGGGGTGAAATGCAATTTCTCAGAAGTTGTGGGTGTCTTTGCATAATAATCATCTCCTTCATGTTTCTGCATCTGTGTGGCATGAGCTTGCGGCCGGCAAGCTCGCCGCCACTCCGGCGGCGGCAATTCACTGCCAAACACTCCCCCTAGGGTTTTTGACTATTCTTAATTCAATTGTAATGTCAAAATTTGGTTTCGATATGTGTGTGATGAGATATAGCGTGGTGCAAGTTTCGATGATAATTTAAAATTTTATTTCCGGCAGCCGTGGCTCGCCGCCGGCGAAGCCACGGCGGCGTGGTGAGATCCTAGTTATGTGAGTACTACGAAGAGATAGTTTTCGAAGTGTTACCTGGAGTTTCAAGATGAATTGATATGATGTTGTGTTTGGGTGCAATCGGCGATCGGAAGACGTCGAGTTTCTCCGGCGAAGACGATAGTGAGGTGCTGCGGAGGAGGTGACCAAGATCTCTCTCTTTCACGAACCTCTCTCTCTCTCTATCTCTCTCTTTCTCTCTTTTTTTGGCTCGCCGAGCTTCGGTCGGAATCACTCCCCCTTCTCGTGTCCGTGGCCGTCGGTTTTATAATTCCTCCGAGGCAACCGAGGCGGCGACGATTGGGGAAGCTCGAGAGTCGGCGACGTGGGTAGGTGAAGGTCGGCGGACGTGCGCGACCGGCCGTGACGGTCGGCGTTCCGGCTTCTCCTTCTTCTTTGCTGAACAAGTTAGTATTACAAGAAAAATCCACATCTTTCGTAATTTGCAAAATCAGCCGCTATAAGTTTTGCAAATCTTTGGTCCTTGATTTTGATAGTTGGCAAAAATAACCCTTATCTTATAAATCTTCGATTTTCGCAAAAATCTTTAGTTCGTGTGCGGCCCCTTTAGAATTCTAAATAATCCTATATATCCAAGAAGTCTCAAATTAAGCTAAAATAATTTAATCATATAAATCAAGATTTTAAGTTTAATTAAGTTTATCGAATAAAATCGGGACGATAGTCCGGACAAAATGGGGTGTCTATAGTTGCCCCTCTTTGTTTGATTTTTTGAAGAACGATTGAACAAATATAAGGAGATACCACGTTTTGTCCGAAGAGAGAGAACTTGAGTATAGCCGCCGACAATAAGGATTTGCATGCACAAGATCGAGATATATCCGATTTGCTTCTCGGAGTGTGAAAAAAATAAACCCGATTTGCTTCTCGGTATTTATAAATGTAAAGATGAACCTGATTTTCATTGTAGGGTTAGTAAATGTAAGGATGTACCCGATTTGCTTCTCAGAATTTATACAATGATGTACCCGATCGATTTGCTTCTTGGGATTTATACAAAAAATGTACCCGATTTGCATTTCGGGGCTTATGCAAAGATGTACCCGACCCGATTTGCATCTCAGGGTTAATGCAAAGATGTACCCGATTTACATCTCGGGGTTTACGCAAAGTGTACCCGATTTGCATCTCGGGGTTAAAGCTCACAAGCAAATTAAAAAAAAAAGTATAATAATAAAAAAATTTATTATTTTTAATAAATAATAAAAATAATAAATTTATATTCTTTAATAAATAATACAATAATAATAACAAGCAAATTACAACAAATAATAAATAATAAATATTATATTGTTTTAATTATATAATGACTTTAATAATTTATTTATTTTCTAAAAATATAAATAAATAAAATTACTAAATATCTAAATAAAATGAATAATTTTTAAATTATTAATTAATAAAATTAATAAATAAAATAGTAATTATTTTAAATTATTATTAAAAATATTAATTATAAATAACTTTTTAATTATTATTAAAGAATATTTTTTAATTATTATTAAAAATTTCTTTTTATTATTATTAAAAAAAATTAAATAAAAAATTTTACTTATTTTCCAATTTATAATACAAAGTAAATAAGAAAATTCAAATCTATTTTTTTTATCACTTTTCCATCACTTTTTATCTCATCACTGTTCTTTAACTTTCCACCTTCCACATTTTTATCAGTTTCTTTTCACTTTTCATTCTACTACTTTTTCTTTTTTTTTTTTTAACTTTTTTTTCACTTTCCTACTTTCTACGCCAAGTAAACAGCCCATTAGTAATTGCCCATTTACTATCGACTTTTGGGTATTAATATCCTTTAACTTATTTTTGGACATTTCATACCTTTCTACTTGAAATTTAAAAACGTGATGCTTTTATTCGATTAATTTGGCTGACATGTCAGTAATCTCGTTGATGTGGTAGCAATTAAAATTTTTTAAATATTTTTTATTATATTTTATTTTTTTAATATTAGTATGAATATTAAAAAATTATCAAAATATCCATATTTATATTAAAAATAATTAAATAATACTAAATTGATGCCACATCAGCGTAATTAACACCTAAATTTTTTTCAGGACTATCATATTTTTAAATTAATAATAAAAAAATATAAAAATTATGAAAATAAGTATAAAAATATAAGTGACTAAAGATACATAGTATAGTAAAGGATATTTACTAAAACTTGGTCTATTTTAGTAAACGGGCCGATATGCAACAATATAAAAAAATAATGGAATCCGCTGAGCGAAAACAAGATTTGCACTTCCTCCAAGGCGCATTAGCCAAACTACAGTGATTGGAGATATATGTATGCTAGTACAGAAACGTGGAACACGAACTACTGCTCTTCTTTTTAATCGCCTGCAAATCAACGACGCAATTACTCACTCTCTCGTTTATCGGTAGTCACCAGCAAACGACAATGGTTTCACCGGCGGAGGGTGCTAGTGGCGACGCTAAGCGCGGCCAGCTGCGCGTCTTCTTTATCCCGTTTTTCGGGAGGAGCCACATGTTATCCTTGGTGGAAATCGCTCGCCTTTTCGCTTCGCGCGGCGTGGACTCCACCGTCCTAGTGACAGACGCTAACTCCGCCATTATTGCCGCCACCCTCCACCATGACGCCGCCGCCGGCCTCCCAATTCGGATCATTACTTACAACTATCCCTCCGCCCATTCCTATGACCCTGCCTCTAATCTAGCTGCCCCCGAACACGACCGCCTCCTCCGCCTCCACTGCCCTGACGCCGTGGTCTCTGACGGCCTCTTTCCTTGGACAGCAGCAACCGCGAAGGAGCTCAACATTCCTCGCATTGTCTTCCACTCCGTCGGGCTATTCCCCGTGTGTGTCATGATCCAAGCCTATAAACTACTTCCCCACCTCTCCGTCACCGACGACACCACCCCATTCCTCGTTCCGAACCTCCCCGACCCAGTCTATCTCGTTCGATCGGAGTTGCCGGACTTCCTCCGACGCAAAATAGAAATGACCGCCGCCTTGGACGCTATCAACGAGGCCGACCGTTGCAGCCTCGGCGTGGTAGTCAACAGCTTCGCCGACATAGAGAAGGCGTACGCTGACAACTATTACGAGACGACTGGGATACGTTCGTGGTTCGTAGGCCCACTCGGTATAGCAAATGTCAACGAGCATGGGGCATCAGGACCAAACTTCGAGAGTTGCATGCAATTTCTAGAGGGAAAAAAGCGGAGCTCGGTTGTGTACGTATGCTTCGGAAGCTGGCTGAGCTTCAGTGGCGTGCAAAAGCTTGAGCTCGCAATTGGACTTGAAATTTCCGGGCGATCCTTCATCTGGGTTTTACAGGACGGTGATAAGTTGGAATGGTTGCCGGAGGGCTACGAGAGGAGAGTGGAAGGGCGCGGGCTGCTAGTGAAGGGGTGGACACCGCAAGCTATTGTGTTAAACCACTCGGCGATCGGGGGGTTCGTGACTCACTGTGGGTGGAACTCGTTGCTGGAAGGTGTGACGGCGAAGCTGCCGATGGCGACGTGGCCGCTGACTATGGAGCAGTTCGTGAACGAGAAGTTCATCGTGGATGTGATGAAGATTGCTTGGGAGAGCGTGTGCGGCAGGGGTTTCGGAGCACAGAGGAGGCGGAGAGGGTCATTGTGCCCGCGGATGACATCAGCAAGGCGGTGGAGGAGATCATGCGGGACGGCGGAGAGGCAGAGGAGCGTCGACGGAGGGTGGCGGAGATTGAAGAGAAGGCGCGCGTGGCGGTCAAGGAGGGTGGGTCATCGTTTGAGGATCTCTCGCAGCTTATCCACGAGATTCGAACCTGGCGCAACAAAGATTAGAAGATCAATGCTGAACTTCATGGCTACTTCAGTCCTAATCAAGTATTGCGTGCTGTTCTACTAAGATTTTACAAATATAATATTAAATAAAAGCGTGCAATAATTGCCATGAGGTTGATTATCAAGGTGTTGGAAGAGAGCCAACATTGCTTAAATTAACTACTGCACTCCGCCCACGGGTCAGGCGGTGGGACGCGGTTCCGAGTTCGAGCCTGCGGATGCTCTAAAATAGGAAGGCGGACGGATTTTACTCTTCTGCGCGTATCTGGATCTAAAATGGTCCTATAAATGTGCGTAGAAAACTGTGGTTCGCGAGTTAGCGGCGACCCAGAAAGAGGTTTCGTCTCGTTATCTCAAAAAAAAAAAAAAACTTAAATTAACTATTTTCGTTTGTGGAAATACAGGTAACATTATTCTAAATTTATTTATTATACTAATTATATAAAAGTATATCCCTTAACACCAGAACTTTTATAATGATAATTTTTTTTCGAAAAAAATCTTATTGATTATTCATGTGTGCAGTTGTAAAACTACATCATCCTTGAAAGGGTAAATATCATTTATCTCAAAACCTTAAGAATATGGAGGCACAAAATAAATATTTAAAAGTATTTTTTAAAAAAAATTAAAAATAAAAATTACAAAACTCATCAAAATATACAATTATAATAAAAATAATACAAAAACAGCAACTATGGTCTTGATATTCACGGAAAAGGCCCCAAGGTATATTACAGTGCCACTATACTTAATTAAGACTTTATTCGTCCCGATCAGATAGTACAACAAAAATTAATATGTAGTTTTTATGATATAATGAATCCCGCTCGGCGGCGCCTTGCACTAACGACACTGAATCACTGAACACACCGACATTCGTTGAATTGTTTAACTGAACCAGTGCTGTCCGCAACAGGTATTAACAAAGCGATCCTTTTACTTTGAGAGAATAGTACGTAAAGTAAATGAATGCTGCTGTTATTGTTTTAATTAACTATTGCTTGTCTTATACATAAAATTTAAAATGCACTTCTCGAACAGTTACAACTGTTCAAAATGTCTGTAATTATAAATTTACATTGACTATCTGCAGTTATTTGTCATGATTCATCTATTTTAAATTTCAAATTTGAATTTCAATAATAACCTTCTAGAATATTATGAAATAGAATTACAAAATAATAAATTAAAACATAAAAAATATATATTTTTAATCCGGCACTATCTTTTGACCATAAAGTATTTAAATGTTATATAGGTGGGTTATGTTGTAGTAACCAACTGACCACTTTGTCTAAGCTATAACCTCTTGTGGGAAATTTTATATAAACCAAATATTTCTTCTTACTTAATCAATGTGGGATTAAATAAGATAACTATTATAAGACTTTGTCTTATATGAAATTGGTTTCCACAATAACTCAAATTTAATTTTAAAAAATAATTTTTAAATTTTTTTTTATTGGATGTTTTTCGAAAAAAATACCGCTGAGTATTATTTTATCATTTATATCTCATGCCACAATCAATAGGGCATTTCCGTCATTTGACAGTGCAAAAGGGGCAAAAAAGTGATAGTTTGAGCATATGTTTGCTATTTTGAGTTGTAAGAGAATAAAAATACAAAGGTCCCAAAAATTATAACAAAAATAAGAGTAAAAGCCATATTTTATACTTGACAATGTATAAAAAAAAAGTTGAAAATAATTAAAAAAAACTATTACACCAGCAAATTGATGGAAACATACGAATAATTGATATTAAAATTGTTGCGGATTCATTTTTTCGTGATTCAGGAGTATTATGGCAGCCTTTTTGTGACTCCATCATAACCCTAGTTCTGCCTTTATGCCGGCTGCCTGCTTGCCCGGCTAAATTTTCTTTTTGATACCCCAAGTTATGGAAAATATTCAAAATACTACCCGAGTTGTAAAGCTTCCTCAACCCACACCTACCGTCAATTTGCCGTCTAAAGTTGCTGATGTGGCCCATCTCCATTTCTTTTCTTTTAATTCTGTTTATATGTCCCTCTCCATCTCTGATCTTCCACTATCCCGCGCCCCATACAGCTTTCCCGCCCCCGTGTGCCTCCATCTCTGTTTATTTGTGGCGGGAAGGAGGCACGCGGGGCGGGAAAGCTGTATGGGGCGCGGGATTGTGGAAGATCAGAGATGGAGGGGGACATATAAACAGAATTTTAAAAAAAGAAACGGAGATGGGCCATATCAGCAACTTTAGACGACAAATTGACGGTAGGTATGGGTCGAGGAAGCTTTACAACTCGGGTAGTGTTTTGAAAATTTTCCATAACTTGTGGTATCAAAAAGAAAATTTAGCCCTGCTTGCCGGTATCGGGCTTCCATTCTTTCCTTTCTTCGTCCTTCTTCTTAACCGCTACTGCCTAGCTCCTTCCCAACTAATTTCCAATTCTTGGAGGGCCATTATTGGATTTCTTGCTTTCTGTCGGTGGGTTGGCGCTGAACCCACCGTTGAATTCTTTCACTATCTTTTCGACATCCTTATGTTCATTTCGGTATTCCCCAATTTTATTTTATTGTTCGTCACCCCGGCCGCACCATCATCCTCGGGTACCTTACCAAACACAAGAATTGGAGAGAAAAGTTCTTTGACCTTACCCCTGTTTCTATTGACGGCTAGAGAATGTTCCTCATCGATGGGGTGATCCTTATGTCAATTTGTTTTCTCCTCCGGCAGAAATGAATCGCCAATGGGATGAGTTGGTTAACTGGGTCCGCGGCGCTCCTCCCATCCGTAGATTGACGTCTCTAGGATGAACTACCGCTCGCTGCGCCTCCTCGGTCTGCTTCCTCGAGTTGATCCCAATGAGCGAGAGCCGACAGCTGATGCTTGGTTTGTTCCTCCTGTTGTTCTCTTGTCTTTGAAGATGAAGTCTGCTTCCAAGTCCGACCTGTGGAAGACAAGTCTCCTGTCGAGTTATCTCTGCCTCCGACTGCAATAGAAGAAAATCCCTCCGAACCTCTTACTTTACCAGCTCCTCTTGTATCTTTGGAGAAATCAAGTGTTGCTGCTGCCACTGCTGCTATTACCGCCACTGCTGCGACTGCTACTACTACTGCCACTGCTGCTACTGCTACTACTACTGCCACTGCTGCTGCTCCAGAACAAGCTCCTTCTCCTTACTTTTGGTGAGTTGCACTAGAGTCATCTATTTGCCTTACGTCGAGACGTATATATATTGAGTGCTTGTGATGTATGTTACCTCTGTGTTTCAGGCCACAATCCGCCAAATCCGAAAGAGGAAGGCTAGTGCTCCTCGCTCGCCGCGACATTGACGGACGCGCTCTTCCTTCCGGAAGCCTTCCTTTTCCATTGAGATTCATTCTTCTTCTTCTTCTTCTTCCCTTGACCGAGAAGGTTCAGCTACTCCCCAGGGGGATCCATTAGAGGATCTCCCCCAGCTCCTTGCCGATATTGCTTCTTCTTTCTCTTCTCCCGACTTTTCTGCCGGTTTTCTCGCTCCATCTTCTTCCCCCGCTACCGCAGGTTCGCCAGTCGCTCTTCCTCCATTGGCTACGGCTAGCGGTTTCCAGGATATTTCTGTTTCTACTTCTTTCTCTCCTTCTCAATCTGGTTCTTTTCGGGCCAGTCTTCGTGCTTCTCTTCTAAGGAGTTTAAATTTGGCTCCGTTGTCTCCTATTTCTTCTTCTTATGCTTCCACTTCCTCTCTTCCTACATCCTTAACTTCTTCCACTCCTTCTGTTTTTGTTTCTGTTGCTTCTGCTGCTTTGGGGGAGCCGGTGCCTTCATCTAGCCGAACGCCCGCGGTCGAGCTGCCTTTTCTGGCCGACGGTGGTGAAGAGGTCGGCGCCGCTGTCCACAGTAGTTTGTCGCGGGTTGAGGCGCAAGCGCTCGCTGCTTTGGCCTCCGGCGCCGATCATCGGGTCCTCCAAGGTTTGCTCGGGAATGCCGAAGCGGTTAGTGGTCTCCCCTCTTTATATCTTGTACTGTGATGTTTGTTTTGTTGTTTTGATTAAGGTGACCTTCTTTTGTTCCTCAGTTAGTAGGCTGGCTCCGGGAGTCGCAGGCGGTGTTGGCTCGAGGCCGCCTTCAGTTGCAAGCTGTCAAAACAGAGCTGGCGAATGCTCTGAAAAATCAAGAGCATGCATTATTTTTTACATTCTGCAAAATTTAGTGAAATCATTGAGGTTCATAATAAATAGTGCAACTTTATGATTAAATAAAACTCATTCCGAGTTGTATTCCCAAATAAGAGTAGTTCATTGAAAAGATAAAATATAACAAAAGGAGAATTTAAGCACATATAGTGACTAGTAACGGAGCAAATATAGTCCTAACATGACTTTATTGAAAACAAAGAGATCAAGACAGTCAGTCATCCTGGAACAAAGTCGTGTCGATGTGGTAGATCACCCCGTCAGGAGTACTGGTATAAGCTATATTGTTTGCAATAGCCGTCGGTGTTGTGTCAACGGGATTAAGTTTTATCTTTTCAGCGTCAATCAGTTCGTATATTTTGTTTAGCAGAATGTAGCAGTTATCTGTGGAGTGACCATGGGCGCCACTATGAAATTCACAATTAACATTTACGTCGTACCACTTAGGAAACGGAGGCGTGAATGTCGAGCCGGTATAGGGGTCAACATGCCTTCCTTAGTCAAATGTCGAAACACCTCCACTTGGGAGACAGGCGAAGGTTCCCGATAAGATTGATACTGACGAGCCATCGGGATTTGTTGTTGAACTGAGGCTTGTGGCTGCCGAGCTGGGATCTGTTGATGTTGAACTTGATATGTTTGATTGACATGCTGAGGTTGGTATGTATGTTGCTGAAGTTGCTGATAGGGGCAGTTCTGTTGTATGATGGAGCCTGATATTGTATAGCTGTTTGTGCTGGAAGTCGATATAGTAACTGTTTGAAATTTCCTGCCTCGCTGATATTATTTACTTCTTTCTCTTTCTTCTTGGTCTTTGCTTGCTCTTCGGGTGATTTGAAGACACTATCATGTGCCAGCTCGATTCTTAGACCGGCCGTAATCAGTTGAGTGAAGGTAGAGGCGATAGCACATACAGTCTTAATTTTATCATCAAGACAGCTCAAAGTCATAAATCCGTCAATTAGTTCTTTTTCAGTCATTGTAGTAGTGATCTGAGCAGCAAGATTCCTCTATCTTTGAGCGAAAGCACGAAACTTTTCATCCTTTTTGGGAGTCATAAACTTCAGTAAGGATTTGTCAGGTACTAAATCCTTGTTGTGCTGATATTGGTTGAGGAAGGCTGTGACGCCCCGTATCCGGAGGTCAGGGATTTAGTGGAAAATATATTATTCTTTTGGAGAGGAAGAAAATAAAAATGAGACAGGTGTTATGAGCTAGCACTTCCAGTTCACAATATTAAACAATTACTACAATTTAATTAACTACGCAGCGGAATAATAATAAATACATATTACAATTTACATTTTAACCCCAAGGTCAACAAAATCCCTCCAAAGCTCACACTTCGATACGTCAGCGATCTTCGCGAAACCTGAGGGAAGAAGGTAGTAACGTGAGTATATAAAAATATATACTCAGTGAGTGACCCACCCCAGCAGCCCCTCGGGTCAACTGCCAGAGCTCCAGTCACGCACTAGTAAGCAACACCAGGCAAGCACACATACGATACAAACTTGTATGCATAAAATAAAACCTGCATGCTATCACATATGCTACATGCAATACCATTCTGCACTCTGAAGCATACCTTGCATGTCAAACAACTTATCGATACATGCATTCATTCATACTTGCCAAAAACCACATAAACATCCTTACGCACAAACATAGCCGAACTCGGCATGTTATAAGTTTAACAACTATAAGCTACATACATAACCAACATATCATGTAGCATGCTTATCAACTATAAGCTATTAGCTACAACATAATAACAAGTGATCCATCAACAAACAAAAGCATGCATGACTTATAAGATAAACATCAACACATGATGCATAACATAAAGTAATTGATTAACCAAAACCCATCAGGTTAAATTATCTTTCTTAAGTCAACGTGGACTAAACTACCAAACCGGTTAGTCCTCTCATGTTTCAATTCTATTTAGGTACTCGCACCCGTGAGCTTGGGTCTACTGCGCAGTACCAAGGATCAAGAATCTTCCGCAGGTGCACATAAGCGGCAACATGACCCTCAGTGGAGGCGATCCCATTGACGTCTATATGGGAGTTACTCGGAAATCGTCATATCCGGAGTGGGGAAAAAACCCCCCGTTCACGAGCCTCGCCTGGCATCGCACCACCCGCCCCGGCCAAGGGTCGTAACTACGTCCACTGGCCTCGGCTACATAATCTCGTATGGCGCGCTCCGCGGCTCCTGCCCGTCACCCATCCTGATCGTGCAACAACGACCTCCGGGTGATCGAACGAGCTTAACGGTACAACGGCTCAAAACCCATTACCTCGGTTTTTAAACATTCACATCGCAATTAAAATAACATAAATCTTTGCTCTACCTCGTAGCATCACATCATATACAAATAGCTTCCTGCCCTCGAGCATCAACAAAATAATATCACAGAGCACAAGTAGTATGACGTACACTTGTCTATACTAATGGCCAATTCACTTAGCATCACATAACATGATTAAGATAATACAACCAAATAAAACCCAAGTCGTATAACATCGTATAGCATCATTCTGATCAAAGTAAGCATGCTCAAACATCAACATATATGCTAGGGTCAACTACCCAAACAAAGCATATTCAACATAATAAGCATGCTGGTCCACAACAAGTTTACAAGTACAACACACTTGCAACTCAAACATCAACTACACATAATAAAACACATAACCAATCGCAACTGCATGCTTTACAACACAAGTATTCAATCAGTAGAAGGTTACAATTCCGTTCACTAAAGGTATAGCCCGAGCAGTCGGCTCGTATACCAACTAAGAAAGTTCAGTCACACAGACAATACAAATCAGGTGTCACGACTCTACTACATTATAACAAACGCAGGCGGCGCACACACAACGGAATCAGTCAGAGACAAGCACACACAAGTGCTACAACTAGGTCAACGACCCTACAACAGGTATAACCAGAGCGCAGGCGGCACTCGACACCACTAACTAGTGTCCAAAGCATTCAAACATGTCCATATATATTTCTATGTAAGTACAAACCTGGCAGTCATGCCCTAATACTTACTCAAACAAGACTGTGTCAAGTCATCTAACTAATAAGTGTCACATCTACCTAGATGTCCACACAAGTCAAGTACCAGTTACAGACCACATCTACTAAGATAACGGTTCAACAACATACTAATGCATTCATCCGCGTAGACTATCATATCAACACACTTAAGCATGCTTACACATATATATTTACGTTCACACAATCACAATCACACACGAAGTCCACGGGTTCACTCACCTACGTTCCGATCCTACCAGATCGAGACCCGACGAATCGGCGTGAATCCACGGAGTTCTACCGGAAACGACCACGGCAACGCGTTCCCAAAGACTAGACGAAGCGGCAGCTCATACGGGTTCGCCGGAGAAGCTCGCCGGAGACGGTCGGCGGCGGCTCCAGAGGCGGCGGCGGCGGTCGGAGCAACAGACGTCGGAGGAGGCGGCGGCGACCTCGAGCGATGACGGCGGCGAGGGGCGGCCGAACAGTAGCAGAGACGAACGGAGAGAGATCCGGCGGCTGCGGCGTGAATCGACGCGGGAAGGCTTCGCAACGGCTCAGGTGAAAAAAAAACCGAAACCTGACGAGCCTCAGACAGCGACGGAGAGGTACGACGGCGCCGGAATCGACGGCAACCAGAGTTCTAGGGTTTCACGGACGAGCGAGAGACGATGCGAGAGAGCGAGACAGCAGGCCAGGGGAGAAGAGAGGGGTGAGGCGGGGTC
Source organism: Xerophyta viscosa (assembly GCA_002076135.1). Taxonomy (NCBI): domain Eukaryota; kingdom Viridiplantae; phylum Streptophyta; class Magnoliopsida; order Pandanales; family Velloziaceae; genus Xerophyta; species Xerophyta viscosa. The sequence goes on along the minus strand of MJHO01000101.1, from coordinate 16,177 downwards.
CGGCATCGCACGTCGGCGGCGGGCGGAGCGGCGATCGGCGCGGCACGGGACGAGATCGGGCGAGATGAGAGATCGCGAGAGCGAGAGAGGGTGAGCGCGAGAGAGACTGACCAGAGAGAGCGGGAACGGACGCGGGGCGACCTGGCGAGCCATCTGGCTCGCTGGGTCAGTCGGGCTCGGTCGGCCGGGTCCAGCCCAAATGGGCCCAAATCAAGCCCAAAACACACCAAATCAATTTACAAACAATTCTAATACCAATCAAGCACCCAGAAACCAATAAATCTCTCGGAACAAACTCAAAACAAAACGAAATCAAACTCCGAATAAATCTGATTTAAAACAAATATCAATATTACGAAATCAGGGACCTTACATTATTTTCGGGCGGATCTGCACAAGACTGTACGATCTGTGCGGCTTCCGGTCGACCGGAAACCCCGACCGGTCGACCGAAAGTGACGGACTGGGCGCGAGTTGGGCTGGATTTGGACCGCGCGCGTGAGATTTCGAGATTTAATCCCATACCAGCTAGGTAGGGACGGGAATTGAGTTTATTAGGGTGGGAGGCCCTTAGCTAAGCACCTCTCATGGGGATCCCCCTTTTCGGGTCGGAGAAAAGGACCCGGCCGTGTGGTGCGGCCGGGGCGTGGGGGAGGGGCCCTGGGGCAGAAAACGGGACGCGACAGAAATGGTATCAGAGTAACCCCGGTCACAGATACGGGTGGGTGCGTAGGCCCAAGGACCCGCGGAAAGTCCAAGATAGGCTACGGTATGGGCAGGATGCGCGACTTGTGACCCGTGTGACTGGGGAGAAACTGGGCATGTACGTTCGTCCGTGACCTGTCCTGTACGACGGGGACGTCGTATCCTAAGGTGTGGGGGGTGTAATGCCCCGGATTTTCGGGCGGATCTGCACAAGACTGTGCGATCTGTGCGGCTTCCAGTCGACCGGAAATCACGACCGGTCGACCGAAAGTGACGGACTGGGCGCGAGTTGGGCTGGATTTGGGCCGCGCGCGTGAGATTTCGAGATTTAATCCCATACCAGCTAGGTAGGGACGGGAATTGAGTTTATTAGGGTGGGAGGCCCTTAGCTAAGCACCTCTCATGGGGTTCGGAGAAAAGGACCCGGCCGTGTGGTGCGGCCGGGGCGTGGGGGCGGGGCCCGGGGCAGGGAGCGGGACGCGACAAAGGCGTTCGCTAGATCTTTCCAGCTTTTGATCTCCTTTTTATCTAAGTCCAGATACCACCGAATTGTTGGACCTTTAAGGCTGTCCTGAAAATAGTAAATCAACATCTTCTCGTTCTTAATATATGCCCCCATCTTGCTACAGTACATCGAGATGTGCACTTGGGGGTCTTCAGTTCCATCATATTTTTTGAAGTCGGAAACTTTGAAATCTTTTGGGATCTCAAGATCAGTTATAATGCGGAATTGTGCAGGATCTACTGTTCATCTGATGCATTCCAAAGTATTCAGACGATTTAGAATGGTTTCTACCTTGTCTTCAATTTGTTGGTTTTCAGAAGGGATAGAGTCATGTTTCTCTTCGACATTGACGGTGGCTGGTATGACCAGAGGATTGGGAGGCAATACCTCTTGAGTTTCTGAATCAATTGCTGGAATGGGTTGGGGCTGTTCTGGTAAACCATGAGGATAATACAGATTTTGTTGTGCATGTCACGACCCATGACCCGGGGCCGCGACAGAATTAACACCAAATCACACAGAAATGCGGAAGCTTTAGAAATCTTTTTAAAATGCATGATTAGAAAACTCGTAAACGTGACGAGTACTGAAAATTTAAAAACTTTAAAACCTGTTGAGCCGTGATCCGGACTTCTGGCCTGGGCGAGATTCCGTGGGGAAGACGGTTCTCACCACTACCCATCTTAGCTTGCCTAAGATTCTAACACATCAATCTTCCCCATTGATGCCGAAGAATCCAAGACAACCTAAGGTCCGTATCTAATAACGTATTAAAACGATATTTTTGAAAACCTTTTTATAAAATCCGGCTCAACCTGTATTTGTCCAAAAGATTCGGAAAATATCAAAGTTCTTAAGCAAGGACTTCTAAATCAGTAAAGCCATCGGAAGCAAAATCGAAAAACATAATAACTCTAAGGGTCAAATTCACCTAATTTGCCCATTCAAGAGTTGTAACACATCTTAACCACATATTAAAGGAAACACACTTGCCAAAGCTTTTAAAACAAGGTTTGAACTTCAAAACCACCGTTTATGCAATAAAATGCCAAAACACATAAAACGTGGTAAATACCTCAAATACTCAACTTTCAAATAAACAAATCCAAGTATTAAACTTAATACATCTAGGAATATAAAACATGAAAGTTGACACAAAGATCTCACAAAAGGAAACATGTGTGTTAGTACTTCCATTTATACAAATCATTTATACTAAGTGTTTAATACTACTACTATATACATATTCAAGGCTACAAGCTAACTACTATGCTTAGCCCCCACCAAAGATACCTTAAACCAAAATGTAATCCCAAGCTCACTCGCTGCCTATACGCTTTCCGACGAATCCTTCCCGCTCGCGCAACAGTCTGGAGAAAGGGATAAACAACAGCGTAAGTCTTAGAAAGACTTAGTGAGCGGCACGATAGTGTTCCCTAACAACCACTATCGAGGCACCCACGAAACAAAACAACAACATATATATATCACAACAAGATATATATAACAAAAATATAAGCATACCATTCACATCATCAATCATGTCGATCAATACAAACATAGTAACATCACGCTACAACAAATATAAATAAATCATCCTAACCTACCAAATTAATTGTTTATGGTGGTCCAGGGGATTATGTTAGCGTGAAACTACCTGAGCATTAACCCCAAATGTTAGTCCCGCTCAACACCATTCGGTCCGGGACAACTCAAGAGGTTACACCGCCCTCAAACCTCGGGGACGACACCAGCTTTAGTTTACAACCCCGGCCCAACCCAATCCAAATAATTCCAAAAATCCAATAATCCAATAATCCACCCGACTCAATTTAGGTAAAGGGACACACTCAGAGAAGTTACAACACGTCCCACACAACATAGGAACGACACAACTTGGTCTACCCCCAGATAACCAAGGTCATAGTCTCTAAGCCCTAAAGCTGCGTCACTCTTCGAAAGGCACTGTCATAAACCTCCAGCAAGGGCGATCCCACAGCGTCCTGTAGGAGCTACTCATCGCTCTGGCACCTCCGGACGGCGCCCCTGAGCCTCGCACTCCGCAGTGCCCACCTGGCCAGTGGTGGGACCACTACGCCTGTTGGTTTATCTCAAGTCCAAGTCGGATTTTAAACCGGTAAATCGCTAGAGCACCAACTCACATACCCACAAATCAGTTCTATCACACGAGTAATCGCAAGGGTCCCGTTAGCTCACATACTAACTCTAGTATCGCAAAAGCTAACACCCACATACCCAGGAAGATAGAACAAGCAAGCCTACGTAGGGCTATAAAACATTACTTATACCATATGTATATCAAAGGCGTCAACCCACATACATAACAAGGTAAAGTAATCCATCATAGTGTTATCAAATAAACACATCATAATATCTACCATATGTATATCAAGAGTAAATAACTCCATACATCGCAAGGTAGATCACACTTAAGCATATTATATTACATCAATTCCCGTCATGAATATCATCTAAAGCACATACATCGATATTCACTCATGCGGGCACACATATCCGTAACATGCCATCCATACATCACATAGCATTCGCAAATATCGCCAAGAGCATAAACTAGCAATAAGCCCTAATGCCCATCCTGGCGGATAACCACACATATAACATGCCAATCACACAACATGGATAATATCGAGACATCTAACATGATTCACAAGCACATTCTATAACATATTTCACATAAACATGTTATACATCATTTTAACTTGTAAATCGCATAACAAACTATCTCAATCCATAAGCATACAAGCATGTTATAAAACAAAGGTGCGAACCGCTCACCTTATACCCTAACCTTACCAATTAGGGTCAAACAATCGGCGTGCGAACATCGAAGTTATTCCAAAATCGATCAAGGCAACACGTTCACGAGCTCGAGGCGATTTTGCAGAACGATTGGGTTCGCCGGAAAGTTCGCCGGAGACGGCGACAGCAACAGTCACGCGACGGAGGTGATCGGAGATGACCAGCGTCCTCAGGGTCCCAAGGAGGCGGCGGCAACGAGCAGCGGCGGCGGCTGGAACAGCGGCGGCGACGGCCGGAATCACAACCGAGAAGAGAGAGAGAGAGATCCGGCACGTTGCGTCCACAATCGGCGACGAGGAAGACCAGCAATGGCCAAGACGACGACGGCGAGGCTGCGGACGGTGGCGGCGAGCCGTGGCGACGGCCGAACGGCGATTTGGGCAGCGGCTAGGGTTTCGCGGCCAGAGGAAAAATCGTGCGCGATCGAGAGAGGAGACAACAGGGAGGAGGCGATGGTGGCGACGGCAAGCCGGGGACGACGCCGGCAGGTAGGGCGGCGCGGCGGTCGGCGGTCGCACGGAGTCGAGCGAGAGGGAGAGGCGCGAGAGGGCGAGAGGAAGAGAGAGGCGCGGGGAGAGCGACTCGCGCTCGGGCTCGAGCCAGGTTAACTGGTCGCCCGGGCTGAGCTCGCTGGGCCGAGCCAAACAGGCTCGGTCGGCCGGGCTCGGACCAAATTGGCCCAAAACACCAAAATCAATTCCAAAACCATCCAAATGCAAATCGAACACCCAAAAACTCAAATTAAACTCTCGATCAAGCATAATTAACCCGATAATAACAAATCTAAATCTCCGGAACCTCACAGTGCAGATTGCTGCTCTTGGGATTGTACAGACGATTTTATAAGGTTGCTATTTTGTTCAACAAGTTGTGTCATCATTGTAGTCAAACGTTCTTGTTTACCCATGTCATTAAGTTGTCTGCGAAGGTCTTCATTTTCTTTCATCAACTGCTCGTTCATTTCATTATCTGTCATTAATGTAGAAATATAGCGCCGAGACCGAAGTAGATAAGGACTTCTTTATACGATACTTGTCTTGACCGTCCTTGTGTAAAAAAATGTGTCAATGATATGCATAAATTTAATTTTCAAAAGAATGTTTATTGCGAGATTTTTTCAAAATTTTTTAAAAACCCCCTTTTTAAAAAAAAAAAAAAAATTCAAGAAGAGTAAAGAAAAGTATTTTCTAAAATTTTTTATTTTTGAAAAGAAATTAAAATGATTTTGCGAAGATAAAAGTTTGTTTCTTTTTAATTATTTTGGAGAAGAGTGTTATTTTGAAGAAAAAAAAATGAATTTGGGAAAACAAAAGAAAAGAGAATGATTTTATGAAATTTGTTTTTATATATATATATTTTTTAAAATTTATTTTTTTAAAAGAGTTTGTTTGAAAATATTTGTGTTTTTTGAAAAGAAAAGAAAAGATTGTCTTTGAAAAGATCCTTTTTTTTTAAAAGAAAAGAAAAAGAAGAGAATTTCATTGAAAAGAATTTTTTTTTTTTTAAAGATTTTTCTAAAAAGTCTTTTTATTTTTGAAAAGAAAAAATTTTTATTTGAAAGACATATTTTTTTCGGAAAATTTTTTTCAAATGAAAAGAAAATGATTTTTTTTGAAAAGAGATTTTTGTTTTTGGAAAAAGGAATTAAAATTTTTGGATGTCATAATTGCCGCTATATGAGGATATGCAACTATTGGTGTCTTAAATGGCTGATTTCTAATAGCCCGTCATTGCTGAGGTTCCGCATTTAACAGCATACATAGTATGTCAGTTCTGGTACTACCCAGATAACATATAGGCCAGACTGAGGGCTGAATTTTACGACTACCCATATGCATTGCACACGAGTTTCGATATTATTCAAGATCTTAAGGCCTGGTCGAGGCCTGAGGTTATGTATATGCAGTGATGTGTATGCAAATTGATTGATAAAAGAAATATATACACAAATATAAATGCAAAAATAAATAAATGATCAAGCAAAAATAAATATGCAACAATGATATTTTATATTTAATGATAATCCCAAACTTAAAAAATATAAGCCAATTAATTATCATGAGCCTGTTAGGTCTCCAGCGGAGTAGCCATCTGTTGACGACCTTCCTCCGGATGGGGGAAGGAAGTTTGGAGTTGCCACCTAATTTTTATGGAAAATTAGAAAACCGTGATAAGACACGTTGAGATTCTTGAACTCGTTGTCGGTTACGTGTGGGGAAGACGGGACACCCCCACAGCATCCCTCCGAAGAGGGTACTCTCAATTAAATGGTTTATATTTTTTAATTTGGGAATTTATAAAATTATGCATGAAAATAATTTAATTACAACTAATGTATACATGTATGTAATAATGTTAAGAAATTGTAAAAATAAATGTAATCAATTTAGCGTGTTTCTTTTTATTCTTGAATTTTACGTGCGAAAATATTTTTTTGAGATTTAGAGCTTGGATAACCACCTCATTCTAATCTTAATTTTGAATTTTTTTGCCAGATAAGGGTGTAGAGATCGGTTAACAGCCTCACTCTAACCCAAAAGATGTTTATGAGATTTTATATTTATTAATTTTTATATTTTTATTAAGATGTAGAGATCGATTAACCGCCTCACTCTAACCTTATTTTTAAAAGATTTATGATGTTTTTGATGTTTAGAGCCATCGTTATAGTAAAAAATCATGAAATTATAGCTTAAAACCCAATTAAAAGTGATCAAAATTGATTACAAATAAATTTGGGCCACTAAATAGGTTCCTAGGGTCAAAATGGCTAAGTCAGAATTAAAATGGCTCGGTCAGAATTAAAAATGGCTCGGTCAGATTCGATTTGGGCTCGACCGGATTGAAACTGGCTCAGTCTATTTGAAACTGGGCTCGGTCGGATTGAAATCGACCGAGCCCGAGCTCGGCTGGATAGAAATTAGGCTCGGTTGGTTTGAAACCGACCAAGCCGCAACATGTTAATGGCGCGGGGACTAAACCCCGCGCCTGAATATTTTTTTTTGTTTAATGACAACTGGCTAGCAGTCGGCCGCGAGCTCGCGGCCGACTCGATAATGGCCGGCGGCGAAACGCCGCTGGCCGTCTAAACCTATATATGTATCCTTGGGTTTTTTACGGTTCCGGATCTAATGGCGATGTCAAAATTTAGTTTCGACGCTTGTACGTCGAGATATTCAAGGGCGTAATTTTGGAATAAAAATATTTTTTTTATTATTTTACCGCCGTGACTCGCCGCCGGCGAAGCCACGGCGGTCTCCCGTCACCTATACTGTGTTGAGATTATAGTAGAATGGTTTTGAGGGAGTTTGGACGTATACCTTGATTAGCCGAGGTTTTCGGTTTTTCGCGTATCCGGCGATGGTGACGGCGCAACAGCGCGGCGGCGACGTCGTCGGAGATGCTGGGACAAGTAACGGTGTCGGAGGAGCTGGTGGCAGGTCTGCTTCTTCCTCTTTCTCTCTATTTTTCTCTCTCGGATTTTTCTTTCCGTCCGCCCCGATCGCCGTCAGTTCCTCCCTCGTTGCCGGCGACACCCCATATAAATAGACGCCGAGGCGCTGGCAACGTGGTGAGGTCCCACGACCTCTTCCTCCACGCGGTGAACGGTCACGACCGCTTCTCCCGGCGTCCACTTCTTCCGTTTTGAATATTTCCTTCCCTTTTTCTCGTATTACATAAATAATCTTCTAGTTTCTTAAATTGGAAACATGGCCTACAAGGATTTTGCAAAATCTTGGATTTCTATCTTCCCTTTTTTCAAACATGACCCCTCTCGTATAAAATTTTGGTTTTTACGAAAATTTCTCGTTCGTGCGCGGCCTCGTTAAAATTTTAAACAATCATGTACATTCCTATAGTCTCAAATTAAGCTAAAATAAATTTAATCATGTAAATCAAGATTTTAAGCTTAATCGAGTTTATCGAATAAAAACGGGACGGTAGCCCGGACAAAATGGGGTGTCTACATATAGCTATCAGCATCTGTTGATATTTGTCATTCTTTAGACCTGCTATTGGTAGAACTTTTTCAGATTGCTTGCATGCTATGTGTTGGGAACGGTAGTCCCGTCCATGCGCTTGATTATGTATGACCCTTGCCCTTTTGCTTTTGCGACTTGGAAAGGCCCCTCCCATTTCGGGGTTAATTCTTGCTCCCTGGATCCTGGACGCCCAAGATTCTACGCAGAATCGGGTCGCCCTGTTTGAAGCGCAGGGCTTTACTCGTTTATTGTAGTATTTAGTGGTTTGGTGTTGCTACGCTTCCGCTCGTATCACTACTTCTTTCCTTTTTTCATCTATAAGATCGAGCTCAACTCTGAGTTGTTCACCGTTAGATTCAGCGTTCACCAATGTTCGGAGAGTCGGCTCGCTTATTTTGACTGGGAAGACAGCTTCCGTCCCGTACACTAGGTTGAAAGGAGTTTCTCCAGTGGCCTTCCTATGGGTAGTTCTGTAAGCCCACAGCACCATTTGGAGTAGATCAGGCCAGCTTTCTCCTTTCTTCTCTAGGTTGGATCGTAACCCTGATATAATGGTACGATTAGCGTTATCCACCAGCCCGTTTGCTTAGGGGTGGTATACCGATGAGAATCGGTATTCTATTTTGCATCTTTCGCATTATTCTATGAAGATGGTGCTTTTAAATTGAGTGCCATTATCTGTAATCAGTACTTGAGGAAGTCCGTACCTGCAAATGACATTTTTCCAAAAGAATTTCCAACAATTATTACCTATTATTGCCGTGAGTGGTTCCGCTTCTATCGACTTGGAGAAATACTCGATGGCGACAACGATAAATTTGCAGCCTTGCGTCACTACTGACAGATGTCCTACTATATCCATCCCCCATTGAGCGAATGGCCAAGGACCGCTGATTGATAGTAGATCCATTGGAGGTAAGTGGATGATGTTAGGATGTCTCTCACAAGCTTCACACCTCTGCACCAGTTCCTCACTATCTTGCTTTATTGTAGGCCAATCACTTGGCGTATCGCCTTGGTTGAGGGCGTTCGGCCACTGATATGCATTCCGCAATCCCCATTGTGTATTTCTTGCAATACGCCTTTTCCTTGCTGGGATGTAAGGCATTTCAATAGGGGCCGAGCGAAAACGCTCGCTTATATATCTGGCCTTGGATAATTGTGAATCGTATGGCTCGTTTACGAACCTTCTCTACCTCTCGCTTGTCTTCCGGCATGATACCTTTATTCAGGAATAGGGTGATAGGAGTCATCTAGGTTTTTGATGTCTCTTCTATGCACATAATCGCAGCTCTGCCTTCTGGGATAGACTGTTTGGTATCCAGGCAAGAGCATTCTAGCTCCTCTAAGGATATTCGTTGTAGGGTAAATTCCCAAGGGGAGGTAGCTAGCTTGGACAGTGTGTCCGCTAACGTATTCTGTGATCGGGAAATGCGTTGTATAGAAAAGGTATCAAACTTTTTAATGCTTTCTGAGCCATATATAGGTATTTTGCCATACCACGATCTTTTGCTTCGTAGACACCGGCTACTTGATTCACTACTAACTCGGAGTATGTTCTTGCTTCCAAGACTTTGACACCTAGTGCCTCTGCTAGTTTGATTCTCGCTATTAATGCTTCGTATTCAGCTGCATTGTTGTCGCAGAGAATTTGAATAGCAAGGCATAATCTAGGCGGGCCCCTCCTGGACTGGTTAAAATCAAAACTGCCCACTTACTGTGTTTGTTGAGGATCCGTCAGTATATAAGTACCATATTTTTGGTACCAGTGTTCTCCCCGAGGTATTTACTTGTTGATCTATCTCCGGCTCCCCTGCCTGTGGGGTGTCAGAAATTGGTGTAGTGGTTTTCACTAGAAAATCCGCCAGCACTTGTGCTTTGATGGCTGGTCCGGATAGATACTGGATATCGTACTCGGATAACGCTACTGCCCATTTGACTAGCCTGCCAGAAGCCTCTTATTTCGACAAGATATGCTTTAGCTGGTAGTTGGTTAATACCTGGATGGTGTAGCCTTGGAAGTATGGTCGGAGTCTCCCGGCGAAGAACACCAGGGCTAATGCTAGCTTCTCGCATTCCGAATATAGCGTCTCTACATCTCGCAGGATCTTACTGACATAATATACTGATAACTTCACTCCGTCCGCCCACCTAACCAGGACTGAACTCACCGCTGCTGGTGAGACCGCTAGGTATAGGTATAGGTTCTCCCCTGTTTCAGGACTGGAGAGCACTGGATGTGTTGTGAAGGATTTCTTTATGTTGTCAAAAGCGTTTTGACATTTTTCATTCCAGACAAACATCTTGTTTGTAGTTCCAAGCCATCCAATGGTGGCTGCTTTCTTCTTGAAGGTGGAGAAGAATGGCTTGCATCAATCTCCCAATTTGGATACAAATTGTCCCAAGGCTATCATTCTCCCCGCCAGCCGTTGTGCTTCTTGGACATTGGTTGGAGGAGACATATTTAGTATGTCGACGACTTTCTCCGGGTTAGCTTCGATCCCTCTACTGGAGACCATGAAGCCTAGAAATTTACTTGAGGAAACTCCGAATGAGCATTTCTCCGGGTTCAAGCGTAAACCCGATTTCATCATGTGGTCGAACGCTCATTGTAGGTCCTGGAGATGATTTTCTTTCTTCCGGATTTTGACTAGTAAGTCGTCCACATATGCCTCCATCATTTCTCCCAACTCGCTTCTAAAAATTATATCCATTGCTCGCTGGAAAGTAGCTTGGGCATTTTTCAGGCCAAAAGGCATGACCCTATAATAATAAGTGACTTCCTTTGTGATAAAGGCAGTGTTCAGTCTTTCTCATTCATTTTGATTTAGTTGTAACCGCTCTAAGCATCTAAGAAAGACAATCGCTCGTATCCACACGTAGAATCCACCAGATAATCAATGCGCAGCAAAGGATAATTATCCTTTGGGCAGTGTTTATTTAAATCGGTAAAATCTACACACATACGCCATTTGCCATTCGACTTTTTAACCATAACTAAATTTGCTAACCAGGAAGTAAATTGGCCTCATCAATGAATCCCGCATCGAGAAGCTTCTGTACCTTTGCCCTTGCCGCTATCTTCTTCTCTTCTGAGTAGCTCCGAAGCGGTTACTTGACTGGCCGAACGCTTGGCGACAGATGCAATTGATGGGTGGTGATCTTTGAGTCCACACAAACCATGTTTGAAGGCTCTCAGGCGAACACTCCGGCATTCTTCTGCAAGCATTGTTGCAGCTCTTTCCGCTCATCTTTTTTGCAGTGTGGATCCTATCTGGACGACCCGTCGAGGTTCTATCTCGCTTAGGGATAGTTTCAGCATCTTCTCTACTGGTGCGCTCCAATCGTTCTGCTCCCTGTGATCAATCTCCACATTAGCCGCTATTTGAATAGATTTGTTCTTCATTCATGATATGAAACATCTTCTCGCCGCCTGTGTTTTGCCCTTGACTTCTCCAATCCCATTTTGTGTTGGGAACTTCATCTTCTGGTGATATGTAGATACCACCGCCTTGAGGTCGTGAATTGCTGGCCCGATCTAAAATTACATTGTAGGGTGAGTTAGCTTCCACTACCACGAATGATATCGGGATAATTCGTTGCCTCGGAAATTTTCCGACGGTGACCCAGAGTAGTAAGACCCCTTTTGGAGTTAACGACTCACCAGAGAAGCCTATCAATGGCGTATTGCAGTCTTCTAAGATGCAGTTGTCAGGCCCTTGGCCAAGAATGCTTCCCAGAATAGTACATCTATTGCGCTCCCGCCGTCTGCCAGCACTCGTTCCACTTGTACGTCTGCCATGATTATTGAAATAAGAAGTGTATCATCATGAGGTAAAGAAAAACCTACTAAGTCTACGGGGTCGAAGGAGATTTTGGCTTCTGTAAGGTCCTCTATACTTTTCTTTTTCATTCAGATTTGACAAATTTCTTTACCGAACGCTTTCTTCTCCCTCCTACTCATGCTTGAATAGGAGGGTCCGCCCAGGTTGCAATGAACTCTCCGGATCGCCATCAGTGGTTGGGGCGAACACTCCTTCGCTGCCTGTCTGGTTTCCTCTTGGTCAGCAGAATGTTGTCTCCTAACTTCTTCGACTCGCTTGGGCGGTCTCCTCGGGCTTCTTGATCGCTGTCTTTTCGGACTGCGTGTTCTCCGTTTGGGGTGCTTCGTCCAATTCCCCGTGAGTGATGCGGACTCGGCGACGCTCGCCGTCTCCAAACGGTCTCCTTCATTGTGCCCTCCGCCGTTTTACGATGTTGCTGCAGTTGTCTGCATTCCAGTGTGAAATGAGTATTGGAATTATGGATTTTACAGAAGACTTGGGCATCTCCTCGGGATTTCGTCCCCGGCTTTGTCTTGGTTCTTTGATTAAGAGCTAACACCTCCATGGGGTGGCTTGTCTGAGGTGATTTGAAGGTAAATTGCGGGGTGTTGCCGCTCTTATCTTTTTTCTTAGCGTTCGCTCCCTTTGTTTCAACATTCTTCTTCGTCTCCTTCTTCTTGTCCTTATCCGTAGCGGATAAGGTGCGATCTAACTTGATTCTAGCGTTAATCTGGGCATACATGTCTTGTAAGTTTGTGGAAGGGTTCTCGAAGATCCGTTCCCGCAATTTTGGATGCCGTACGCCGACTTGTAGGGCTGCCATAATGATTGCTGGATCGGCTTTGCGAACTTTCTTTCTTTCTTCATTAAATCGCTTGAAATAATCCCCCAAGCTTTCATTATCTTCTTGTATTACTGACAGCAGAATTCGGCTGTCTTGGGAGATCATAGTGGTGTCGTAGAAGTTGGCGATGAATGCCTTCTCAAATTGAGAAAAATTGTCTACCGAACCTTGCGGAAGGTTCTTCCACCATGATTTTGCTGACCCGATCAAGGTGTTGTCGAACGGTAGACAGCATAACTCGTCCGATGCCCATTTGAACCGCATCTGCTTGATATTTTTTCTAGATGCGATTCAGGATCCCCGGTGCCATCAAAATCTTTGAGCTTTGGTAGTTCGAAGTCGGACGTAATCAAAGTTTCCAAGACTCTCTTGGTTAAGGGCGAACGCTCGTCTCCCGTGTAAACTGGGAGAGGTCGAACGGTGACCGTTCAACTGCTTCGATTTGTCGGCTTGGTTGTTTGTATCTCTTCCGCGGGGATCCCGGTAGTTGCTACTGGGGCTTGTCGCCTTCTATCCACCTTACTACGTACAGGTGACCTTCTTGGTTCTTACTCTTGCGGTGTTCCATGGTCGTGCTCGTCGCGTTCTGGGTTCCGCTCTGGGGGAGGCGAGCCTCTGTGGGCTCCCAGCCTATCCCAAACATTGCGGCGGCTGCCGTTGTCCTCTTGTTGCTCCGATCGGGGTGCTACCAGATTAACGTGTGCAGTGGTAAGCATCGCCTGGATCGCGCTGCGAAAGTGATCCAGATCATCCCGTGTGAGGGGCACTGGGGTTGGTTGTCCGATCGTCGGACCGTTTGAATTTGCTTATTGCTCCTGGAGATCGTCAGGGCGGTTACGGTTGCGACCACGAGTTACTTTGGCCAAGTTTTGGAGTTCCGCCCCACCATCGCTCGTCGAAACACCATTTCTTGCCGAGCCGTTTTGTGTTGCACGTCTCCGATTGGCCATCACTTCAATGTCTTCTTCTCCAAAGACGGCGCCAAATCATGGTATGGGGTTAGTTAGATTTAGGAATTAAACTATGATGAACGGAGAACAATCACAAAACACCGGATTTACGTGGTTCGGCAAAAATACCTACGTCCACGGGAAGGTAGAACGCGCTTTTTTCTATTAGGATTGAGAGAGGGTGCCAAGTACAAAAGTTCGCCGTTTTAGGGCTAGATTCTAAGTATTTATACATTAATAAATATGCTGCCATAAATCTTAGAATGCCTCCCCTTAGTTAGGTAACTGACGCCTCTTTATATGGTATACCAAGTCTTCGCGTCTGGCCGCCATAAACGCTCGGGTGATGCCGTGGTTTTAGCCATTTGCGACTTCATCAATATATTTATTTAGAATGGAAAATTACTTTTTAAGTCTGCTCAAATTTATTATCCACGTTCAGCACTAATTCATATATACGCTGATAAGATGAAAAAAAATTATATTTCTGATTTCCGAATTTTATTATAATATATTAACAAAATCAGAATTTCGTGAATATTATCATAATAACTTTTAACTTTAAAAACTTCTCTGCTAATTTTACAAGTAGATCTATTATTTCATATTATTTAAATTATTAATATGTCTTATTTATTTATATAGCTACTAATTTAACTATCATTTATTTTATGTGACATTGATGCAGTGGTGGATCCACTGCAGTAACGGAGTAGTCAATTGTATATATATATAATATTATAATATATAATATATATTATATATATATATATATATATTATATAATATATATATATATAATGGAGTCGCGATCTAGCCAAGGGCGAAACGTCATCAGGATGTTAATGGCAACTTAATACAGTGACTCGGCATTCCTTATTTTGAGGATACAGTTACTTAATTAAAGGCGAATGATTTAGGGTTGAGGGCGGCGGATTCATACATGTATATATACATAGAATCTAATGCTAAAAAGGATAATCTTGCATTCGGCTAACTCTGCCATCCTAGTGACATAATGGATGATAGACGCTAACTTACAGCAGCCCCAACTAATCCTACATAAGTCCGCCGTAACTTCGCCACTAGGGTGGCATAACTCCGCCATCCTATAAGATCATTTTCGCAGCGAGATCCGGGAAATGCTTACAGCAACCCCAACTAATCCAACTGCACCACGATTGTAGCAACAGGCAGACAACGAAAACCGCCACAATGTATTGGACAGGCTGGGAGCCCCCAGAGCAAAGTGTGGAGCGTGGAAGTCAAAGCGCTGGAGCACAACATGAGTAAGGAGCAGGAGGGTCACTTCTCCGGAGTCATGTAACAGGGAGACAAGGAACCCGGAAGAAGAGACCCAAATCAACAGGTCTTCTGCTAAAGGAGGGAGAATAATCCAAACTTCCTTGCGATCCTAGAATGGCCGGGGAGGCTGCTGTTGGACTTGTTTTAGGATCTAGGAAGGAAGACAAGAATTAAGCAGTTCTTTGAGTGGAAAAGTGGAGTCGGCC
The DNA here is from genome assembly GCA_002076135.1 of Xerophyta viscosa. Taxonomy (NCBI): domain Eukaryota; kingdom Viridiplantae; phylum Streptophyta; class Magnoliopsida; order Pandanales; family Velloziaceae; genus Xerophyta; species Xerophyta viscosa. The sequence goes on along the minus strand of MJHO01000101.1, from coordinate 1,014 downwards.
TGATTGCCTCTCATGTGTGTATTCTATTCACTTGGAATTTACACTTCTAAAACCGCTAACTCTTCTCACAAGTCGAGTAAGAGTTATATATACTTAGACATTCCCCAAGACTTCTTAATTACAAAGAAGGAGCAATAAATACAACTTATGGGAAACTACATAGTAGTGAATGCTTGCTCGGCTGGCGCAGCGCTGCTCCCGAGACTAGAGTCTCGCGTCCGCAGTCTGGTCGCGCGCCCGAGCTGTCGCCTACGACAGCTCGCCTCCAGCGCGCGCGCCTAGTTCATGCCGAAATGTGCTGCCGTGCCCGAGGCCGAGGTGTCCCAAGTTCGACACCGAGATGTCTTCCGCACTTCTCGCACGCTCGCACTCATGTTGTCTCGTCCATCTCGGCTCAAGAGCCTCCTGGATCAAGCCTCCCACCATACGTACCATTGCCCGAAATGGTCCTTTTGGAACCTCAGTTGAGAAAAAGCCTTATGGCCCTCCTCCATAGTGTACCATTTGCCTTCGAGGGTAAGCTTCCTCGCGACCCCAACCGATACCGAGGTTGCTCTTGCTCATGGTGGAGATGATCTTCCGCTCCATAATGATGTCTTCAAATACGGGCTTTTCCTTCCCCAACTCCAGCTTGTCCATGGACGGTAATACCATGGGTTGATCCTCATCGAGCGTGTAAGGTTCAAATAGCTTGAGCTTTTCCGCATTCACTACGGAATATATATATTCATGTAGGGCGGTGGGTCCAGTTGAAAGGCATTGTCACCATGCTTCCGAAGTATCTGGAATGGTCTATACTCTATCCCCGACTTGGAATGTACATGGTACTCGTGCTCGGTCGTGTCGAGCCTTGTACTTCTCTTGCGTCCTCCTGAGCCGAGTCTCTACCTCCCCGTGCACCTTTCTGATATGCTCCAGGAGTTGAAGCGCCTTACTCGACTCGCTGACCTCCTTAGATAGGCTAGGCTCGGGTATTGATCCGGGTCGGAGCATCCTCGAACAACGTCCCATACT